>JAQIYE010000104.1:0-17841 GCA_034699765.1 Xenyllodes armatus
TTTGCAAACTGTATTCCACGTACTGCTAGTATTTCTGAAAACGACACGATTGAAATTGTTCTTCTGTGCACTTTTAAGAGTCCTAAAATTCGCTACCCAACTCACAAGCTTGTCTGTCTTATCGAGAATGTAATTTATTGAGGGCTGTTTATTTTATTATTCCCTTGTGTCTTTTCTCGGAATTTTAATTTAGTGCGTCCTCTTTCAGACACAAATGTCATTAATTCTTTAGTTTAAAATTCAATTTCCTGTAACGTTAAACAAAACTACCTAAAAATTAGGTAATAATGCCCGGTAGTTTAGTCAGGGTTGAGTCAACCTCTTTTTCATGCAAGTCATAGTTAGAAGGATGCCGCGGTTGAGTCTGAGCGTATAATAATATGTGAACGCTCATATGAATCAAAAGCATTTCTTGTAAGAACGTACCACACGATCTCGTCGTGTGCATTGCTAATCCCGGAAATCTTTGGTTTACTTGTGTTGTTGTGATGTTGATTTAATTTAATTTTGGTAACACGACAGGCAGCTTATCTGTGATAATTTAATCGTAAAAATAAATTCGCAATCTTTTCCACATAGGATTTGTTCTCATAAAAGTTAATATTACTTAGAAACTCGAAGCCTTTGGAGATGAGATGACACAGTTGTTATTAAAAAATAGCTGCATTTTAAAGCTCCTTAAAATTTAATCTGAAGTTAAAATACTTTAAGGCTATTTTAATAAGCAAACGCAGAATACTGAACATGAGTTGTTGCTTCACTTTTTGTTAACATTAGCAATGCTTTGTTTATTTTACCACTAGCTGGATTTGTGGGGAAGCTCTTTCTTTGTGTTCAAAATATTTCAGGAAAAAGTAGACAACATGCAACTTACTTTAAATCCCTTCCTTTCATTTTTTAAGAAAAGAAAACTGGAAATTGAAGCCGGAGGGCAACAATTCCCTTGCATGTCTTCAGTTCATTGTCTTGTATAGTACAGAACATGGAGAAAGTCAAAACTAAAGTTAAGAGAGATAGAATGATCTAACTTTACTTTGCTTTAAAGATCCGTAGTTGTAAAGAGGAAAAAATGGATCTTTAATTCGAGACAACTATATTTAAACTTTTACCTGTATCCTTAGCCAGGCTATTTAAAGTTAAAAATTTGAACAGATACTTTGACACTAACCACAAATTGATTAAAGCTCATTTGTGAGGTAGAGTTGGCTTACAATGACTACAATTCACAATTATTTTTCTTGAACATTTTAGCTCTATGCTCAATAACACTATTTTACACTTTTTTTTTTAGAGATTTGACCGGCCACAGGAGGAGAAAGGGTCGAGGTCAAGTCCTGATGGAAGTTCCGTCCTGTTTGTTTCTCTGCTATTCCTCACTCTTCCGTTCCTTCCAGCATCAAATTTATTGTTTCCTGTTGGATTTGTTGCTGCTGAGAGGGTTCTCTACATGCCAAGGTAAGAGAGTGGGCTTGGATTAAGATCCCTCACACTTTTTCACTTTTCCTAGGAAATAAAAACTTGCCACCTGAGGTGGGAAGCTGCGACCGATCAACTTGGGCTAGCTTAACGTAAAGAACCACATTACCCCAGCCCATAGTGCATGTGACCTGACATTCATTGTACTATAGCTTTTCAACGCCCAGGGGTTTGGACAATTTGGTAGTATCGGACCGTTTCCCAGATAATTATGAGTACTTTGAGACTATAATATGAACAATAAAAAGGCCTGACTGCTTCCCAAATGAACTAAGTTATCTTATAGACGTTCATAAAAAGGCCTGACTGCTTTCCAACTGAACTAAGTTATCTTATAGACGTTCATAAAAAGGCCTGACTGCTTCCCAACTGAACTAAGTTATCCTATAGACGTTCATAAAAAAGCCTGACTGCTTCCCAACTGAACTAAGTTATCTTTTAGACGTTCATAAAAAGGCCTGACTGCTTTCTAACTGAACTAAGTTATCTTATAAACGTTCATAAAAAGGCCTGACTGCTTCCCAACTGAACTAAGTTATCCTATAGACGTTCATAAAAAGGCCTGAGTGCTTCCCAACTGAACTAAGTTATCTTATAGACGTTCATAAAAAAGCCTGATTGCTTCCCAACTGAACTAAGTTATCTTTTAGACGTTCATAAAAAGGCCTCACTGCTTCCCAACTGAACCAGACTATCTAACAAATGTCCACAAACAAGCCTGACTGCTTCCAAACTGAATCAGATTATCTTACAAATGAAATGTCCATAAACAAGGCTGACAGCTTCCCAACTGAACTAAGTTATCTTATGGCCGTTTTACAACTGAAAAAATAAGTTCCCCATTTTTTTTTTCATGGTCGCTGCTACACTAATGTTAAATGGTCCGAATTTGACCGGAACAGTGTAGACAGACCGACAGACGGACATGCAGACAAGGCCTTCCCATAGGACCTCCGATGATCGGTCCAAAATTAACTTTCTCCAAATCTGTTTGTTGAAAAAAAAAGATTTCATTGAAAAGCCAAGTTCGAGGTTCGTACCCCTTGCAGTGTTGTTAAAAGGGCAGACCGAAATTTTTAAACAAACCTCTTAAGATTAGTGAATTTCTAATGCTTAAAAGAGTTGTTTAAACAAAAGGATAAACGAAGAAAACCAGGTGAAAGTAAAAAATCGTTAAGCCTAGCCAATGCCATAGTTCTAAATTAAAGCTCTTACTCCTTCACCAAGTTTTCACCACAAAGGATCTCCCGGAAGTTAAAGCCACATAGTCAACATGACTTTATACTCATTCCCAACACACATTGATCAGGATTCCTTATGGTTCCGTAGAACCATTTGTTGATTCCTTCATCAATTCAGTTCCCCTACAATAATAGACGTGACCTATACACTACTACTACTACCTCATGTCCAATATGTATTACATGGACTTGAAGAAAGCTCGTACTGCAGAAAAAAGACGTATCTATCCTACCTCAGTTGAGCAGTATGTAGTATTCGATAAAGAGAACGGAAAAGAGAGTCTACGTGCTCAAGTCAAATGACTAAAGAACAACCTGTAATAAAAATAACAGTTTACGTCTTGTTGAACCACCACAACTGAAATTGAATTTAGAATTTCGATCAGTTGTTGACTGTTTGTCCTTGGACTCAGGTTAGATTCCAACGCTTAAAACTTAACGCTCACATAAAATGCTTTGACACGTTTTTTCCTAACCAAATAAATTTTAAAATGAGGGGAGAGCTGAAAGTTGGCTCTGACAAACAAAGCTCTCCATAATTCTCATATCTGAAAAAACAGAAGAGTTTAAGTTATTTGTAAAAACATTTTTGTTTGATATCCTTTATGTACACTTAAAGAATTGACTCATCATCCGTGTTTGCAAAATTTTTCCTGTTAAATCCAGGAGGACCTTAACAATTTTTACTCACATGGCACACAAATCCTTAGAGGGATGCCAAATGACATGCCTACCTGTCTATATAGACAGGTAGGCATGTCATTTGGACCTCCTCACGATTATTTTTGTTTGTCACTTTCTCCATTCTATTGTTCAATACATATGTTCACACCACCACCTGAGAGAGGGAGGGAAAGGTCCCCTTGATCCATTTATCTTGTCCTCAAGGGAGATCTGATGAAGAAGAGGACAATACACTCAAAGTGACATCGACAAGTGTTGTTGAGTCATATATGGAGTACCTCCCAGGAGGACCTCCAACACCACACCCACATGTGAGAAAAAATCCTTTTGGACCATGTTAATGTTAGGTACACGAAATGAGTACAAATACAAATCCTTGTCCTTAAAAAATGTCCTAAAATAGATCCAGGAAAGCTAAATAGTATATGTTACAGGAGGTACGGAGAAAGTGAAGCCCTTAAGCGGAGAAGTTATGTGCAAAAAAAAAAGATTCATACTGGACCAACAACGGGGCAAAAGCTATTTCTCAACATTTAAGAATAAATCATATTCCTTAATATATTATTTACATTTGAATTATTATTCAGAAAAAGTTACGTTTCTTCCCAACCTTAAAATGAATGGGATCACTGAATTTCGTTGAACTTCTAACTTTTTCCCATGTCCCATAACATGTCATGTAAATTCTTGGAATAAGAAGTTAGAATGGGATTTATGGAAGGACCAGATGAATTTTGCATGTATTATTGAACAAATATTGATTTGACATAAAGACGGACGAAGAGAGTTTGTGTCCCTGGATTTTGGCTTTAACGGCAAAAGTCTACGGAGAAAGGTATCTTTTGTCTTGGAGGTTCTCTATAGTTTTTTGCTTTCTTTCTAACTTTTTTGTATGTGTATGTGTGTACATTTTATAGTTTTGGGCTATCGGTTCTGACCGCTCATGGGATGGATGTAATGAGGAGACGACTTGTGGGTCCACGGGCAAAGTTCTTTTTGTTCCTCTGCCTTGGAATTATGTTAATGAGCTTTGGGGGTAAAACCATGGATCGGAACACAGTTTGGAGATCAAGGGCTAGTCTATTTGAGTAAGTTTCCTCAACTTTCTGATATTTTGAACCCCATTCTATTTTTTTCTTGCATTAAACTCTAAGATCAAGATTGAAAAGTTTAAAGGCAAGAAGCTAGCTAGCTGGGAGGTTTTTTTTAAAGTGTCCTTTCTTGGTTAGAGTAAGTTTTTTTTCCTTTTCGTTTTCTTTTGGTCTTCCTTTTTTCTCTGGAGATTTTTATTTTACCCTTGTCAATCTTGAACCCTGTTTTGCATTCTGGACAAGACTTGGATGGTGTCCCAACTAAACGTGAGGTGGACTTGTAATGATACTCTGACCCCAAACTGGTTGTGGTGAGGTTTGGATGTATGAAAGATACGTTTGTATCCCATGAGGACCCTTTCCTTAACATAAGATTATTTCGTAGCATGGAAAGAAAATAATAAGATTTTTGCAAAACTTGTTCAAAGGGAATTACATATTAAGTTTTGCCCTCTCTTAATCCAGAAATAAATATGTGTAAACATTTATAATTGATATTCTAGTAGAAAAAAGATTGATCTAGACTGCAAAAATTTGGTCATTTCATAAACCAACTTTTTTCGATAGTATAAAGATGTGTTCTGGTTCTTTTATAGGTCCGGCTTGCGTGAAAATCCAGGGAATGCTAAAGTTCATTATAATTATGCGAATCTGCAAAAGGATCTAGGAAATATCGGAATGGCTATAAAGCATTACAAAATTGCTACAAGGTAAGCGCTGAAAACAAGTGTAAATTTATAAGGCGTGATTAATATTTTTAAATGCTATTTTTGCATATAACAATTTACATTTGTCAGATAAACTGTCTTCGTTTCGATGTATAAAATCACTTTCATTTTCGACTATTTTTAAAATTTTCAACCTTCCAAAATTATGTTCACATACGAGTAAGCTACTTTCCTTTGATCCAAGGTGCATGCATGGTCTAGTGGGTTAGCTCGTTTACAAAGGCACGGTAAAGTTAAGTACTCAACCATATGTGAACCTGTTCAGAATAAACGGATTTTAATAGTTCTACCTCCATAAACAACTGCATAAAAATAAGGTGGCCTCACAGCCCACAGAACCAAAAAGGACAGAACAGGGCATTTACTTTAGATTTTCCTTCACCGATTTACTTCTCATAATTATTCAGTTAACAGCTTGTTGGTGAAAATGAAATATGGCCTCGAGTCCAACTTTCATTGTTTGAAGGTCTTTCCTTAATTCAACATTAATGTTCCTTCCGGCTTTCTCCAGGACAAGGTTGCTGCTATGTTGGGTCCAAAGAAAACCTCCCTTGTAATTTGTGAGGCGTGAATTCATTTTCTCTCTCAAGAAGACATTCACCTCCCTTCAAATAAAAGAGTATTTTTAACGGGAGTCGATAAACATGACATGACCACCCAACATCCACCCCTTGTCCTTCCCATTGTGATGCAGTGCAATGGATTACTAGATTGAATTAGACTGGAGAAAGTCGTTTGGTCCAAAAGCAAAGACAGAAAACCAGCCATGCACCAACCAAAGGGATCTTTTTTAATGTTTTGCAAACTCTCTAGCATTTTCTCATTAACTCATTTTTATGACCAACATTTTTTCCTGACTATTAATTTGACATTTTAATAGCTCAAACAGAGGGGACAAGAAGGATCCGTGTAGGGAGACGGGAACCTATTGTGTTTTTATGAAGGGTTTCAAAAAAATGGGAATTTATTATACATTTTAGAGACACAAAAGGATTTTGGGAAATGGGGCTCTTTTGTTCACTTGAAGGATTTTAAGATAGGGTTGAACAGATTTTTATTTTAGGGAATTATGAATTTGTAAATTCAAAAATATGTTGAATTAGTGGTAAGCAGAATTCACAGATTTTTTTATTTGTTCTTACAATCTGATCACAAAGCTTGATAAAATGTAGTCTTTTCCACGATCTGTTGTTACATTGGAAATGCGAATTATGTGTATAACTGATTAATTAACAGTTTATGTGATGATTATTCAGGAAATATTCCGAAATCTACATCTACAGTACTCCATCCAAAAATCAAACTTTAAAACTATTTAGGTGTGCTGGTGGTGTAGCTTTGTTATTGATCTCATTTATAAATAATTAATTTTTTTCAGATTATGGCCTGAGTACGCCAGTGCTCACAATAACTTGGGTGCAATTTCAGAAAACCATTCTGAGGCAGAGCACTGTTTCCTCAAAGCAATCCGTGCCAATCCCCAACATAATGGAGCTCACTTTAACCTCGGAGTCATTTATATGTAAGTTTTAGATTCGTCCAAACAATTAAATTCTTTAACATCATTTTATGTGCTATAGCATCGACTGTTGAAACCACAGAATTCCCACAATGCACATTCCATATCATTCCTTACATTTCCTGATTGAGTAAGTCCATTTCGTGCCCCTTCAAACTGTCATTCTCATCAACGGACCATATATTTGTTTTACTCTTCAAACACTTGCCATTTTATAAAATATGGTTCTTTTGAGGGTTTGGCCCTCTTAATTCAACATTTGCTTGAATACATAGAGTGTCACAACCAAACTCCGAAAAGTCCAAAACTGTCTTTTTAAAAGGGGTCGGGGTTGAGTTTGAGTCTAGTAGAAAATATTAGAAATGATTTCAAACTTATGATTTTGTCATAGTAGGACAACATTGTAGAGTTAAACATGCGGGCAAGACATGTCTGCTGAATCTTATGTTATTCCACAAATACAAATAATAAATATTCTTCTTCTTCATCGTTCACTCAATCAAACTCTTTTCAAAATTTGTGGGACCCTAGTTCTGTTTACACTGTTTTTGTACCCTAGTTCTACAGTAGTCCTGTCCTAAACCTAACAACAAAGGACTTTCACTGCAGTTCCAAACAGAGGCAACCTCAATCCTCAATTCATTTTACTGATTTTGTTTTTGAAGAGTTTATAGTTTGACTAGCTAGAAAGGATTTTAAGGGGAAATAGAATGAGCTTGACGATGATGGTGGTTGAGAGAATAGGGGAAAGACCCTCTTAAAATTTTAAAACTTTATACAATTATGAGAAAAGTAAATGTTTGACAAATTTTGAAGAGAGTTTTTGTGGTGGTGTTGTGTAACTAAACAATTATGTTTTACCAATGAACCTTTGTGTTACTAAATTAAATTTGAAATTTTAGAAATGGGGTGCAAAGGATTGTACTTTTCTTTTTTGGAGCTTCAATGTTCAATTTTTCTTTCATGTTTAATTTGCAAAAAGGACGAATTTGCTTACATTTTAAAAAGAAGGCAATACCTGGCAATTTAAATTTAGACAGCTTTAAATAGTTGCCAACTTGTAAACATTTGGAAATTTCAACTCAGATTTCAGAGATTTAAGAGAGCTTTTGTAAAATTTGAGTTGCTACATCGTAATTAATAAACTTTACTATTGTGTAATCCCTCATACTTTTTGATAACGGCATGTACGCTCAGATTTAAAACTTTTGAACGGATTATGTTTTCATGAAAAGTAAAGTAAATCATCACGGACTAGTGAAAAGTACTTTGTTCAAACTTTCAATTCTAGAAATTTCTACTATAAGATGATTTTCCCGATGTATTGCTTCATTTCAAAGTTGGGTGAAAATAGAAATTCATCCAAATAAATGACAGGACAGGACTTTATCCTCAATTTCTCTCTCACTATTTCTCTGTCTGTCCCTTTAAAGCTCTTTCGATCATAATATTTCTAGGAACAAAAAAAAACTGTTGAAATATGACAGGGTTCAAAGCTCCCCTCAGTTGAGAAGGATGAGATTAATAGGGATTTTCTGTACAGAAAAAGGTATGACCCTTCCTGATATGACATGACCCCTTATCTTCATGACCCAACGTCCATATCAAGTCCTGTTGGACATCTCTCAACATGTAGTGTAGTTATAGTAGTCTCCTGGATATTTTTAAATCCAACTGGTTTTGAGGGATTGAGGAATGACTGATGACTGATGAGAGAATAATCCTTTTTTCCTGTATTTCTTTTTTTGTCTTATTTGTTTCTGCCTCAATGCAATGTTTTGAAGGCGGAGGAAGAGGTACGAGGAAGCTTTGAAGCATTTGGAAGAGTGTCTTCGAATAGATCCGTCACACCGTGAAGCCTTACAGTTCTTGGGTGCCTGTTACAATGTCTTAAATAAAACCCATGAAGCCCAATCTGTCTTCCAAAAACTAAGTACCTCTCCAGAAGTACCCACTTCTACTTTACATACAAGTTTTGGACTATTTCTTCAGGAAATGGGTAAGAATGTGTTAATGGAATAACTAATGTTCCATTCAGTTACTTGTTTTGTCATTTATACGAATTCTTATCTAATATAATTTTAATAATAAGTTTGTTACTATGAAGAAAATGGCTCTGAAATGTTGAAGCATCTAAAAAAAATGAGATAGTGAACGTAAACTTTTTCATCAAATTTCATACATATATTTATGCTCTTCAAGAGCCATGTTTGAAATTTACCTTTTGATTGACAATCTTTTGGCATTAAGAAACCATCCTTGAACACCTCTGCACTTAAGTACAACTATTCACTTGACAACTTCGAATTACAACTTCCTTCCGTTCCATCATTTCACTTACTTTATGTATACTTAATGAGGCTCAAGATGGAAGGGTAGATTCATCACTATGTAAATTGGTCCTCCGCCTTCTCTCAATTCAATGCAATTCAGTCCTATTATCCTTGTCAGAAACAAGAATTAAAATTGAAGTATTGAATTATTTAGGTGACAGAATAAAAGTAAAAGTAATTTGAGTTCAATTCATTCATTTATTCAGGGAAGAGTTTCAATAATGCCTATTTCAAACGAGGAGCAAAGAATTGAACAAAATGAAAATGTCACAGGCGACTCACTTATACTTTAACAGTTCTAAAAGTGTCACTCGTTTTTTACTTATTTTCATTCTTTTCTCCTTTCCATTCTACCAAACATTTTAGTGATTCACGTCATCATTTATGATCAGAGAGTAAAATATAGATAGTAAGGAGACGTTGGGCTCAAGGGACACAACTTTCTTTAAATTTTCATTCCCTTTCTCATTTCAATGAAAGAAAAAAGTTTCTTTTTTAATTTCTTCTCCTAAGAGTTTTGGGTGGAGAAAGTTCCTACTTTCTCCGTAGTATTTTCCTTACAGAGTGAGATGACAAGGACATGGGGTCCTGTAGTAAGTGTTTCGTATTAATCAGAGCAATTCATTCATTCATTTCCTGTCATTTCAATTAGTGTCAGTGTCAGAGTGGAGAATAATCCAATTTTAATTCCTTTTCTTTCTTTCTTTCTTTCTTCATGGGACTCTGGCGACCTTTCTTTCAAACTTTTAGAACATTTGTTTAATTTGGAGTTGAAAAAATGAGTCATTTTGACACGTATTCTTTTCCTCACAGCTCAAATTTCTACTTTTGGAGAAAAATGGCTAAGAGTCGGAGAGTCAATGTGTTAATAATTAAAAGGACTGAGATAGAGCATTAATTAATTTTTTTTACATAAGAAATCAATTAGTTCACTTTGTTTTTAAAAGATATTTAAAGCAAGGATGGTTCACATGGTTTCGGTCTTCTCGTATAAGGATTGCTCGTAACTCGATTAAAAATCTCGCTCTTGATTTAAAGAATACAATACTAATTATGGTTTTATTTAAGTTTTTAATTCTTACAGTAAGGATAAAATGTTATTTGATAAAATTGTTGTATTGTTAGGACGGGAGTCTGAGGCTTTGGGCCATTACCTTGTGGCTCTGGGTAAAGGGTCAAGAGACACTGAAGCTCTGACAAATGGAGCCAAAATAGCTGCACACCTTGGTTCAGCCCAGGTTTTTGAACAACTATCTGAAGAGTAAGTTGAAAATCATTTCCTTAGTTTTTTTTATTCGTGAGTATATTTAAGGTTCGCGTATAACGGCGAGCAAAGATGATATTAGCAATCGTGACGTGAGTTTTCATGTACTTGACTTGTATTGGTTATTTATTGATGACTTCGTGGATCTTCTAAGAAGCCAATATTTTTGCAATCCTTTAGAGTAGAAGCCTGATTTGTGATCTTTAAAAAATCATATGAAAATCTAAGTGTGTATGAAACATGGTTTTAAACGCCAATAATTAGAAAGTCCCCTGACTCACTTCCATCTTCTATAACTCATTCAATATGTCAGGGGTTGAGTCAAGTCCTCCAACCCTTTTTTGGACAAGAAGAGTTAGGACTAAAAAGGATAGCTTTGGTTGGGGAGAAAGTGAGAACTTTCTCTGTATTAGTACATACAACCCAAAATGAGAGTGTAAACTACTTCTTCGGGAGTTAAATCTGAAGACAAGGAACTCATTGAAGTGGAAGAAATAAATTATAGAGCGTCAAACCACAGTATAATGGTATGTTTGTTGGGACTCCAAGAAGATGAGGACTTTTACCAAGAAAGAAAAGGGCTCTCAAGAACCAAACTCACGGACTTTCTAACCAACAACCATCTATCCATCCATCCAACAAAACAACAATTTCCTTGTCTGTCCCCGAATTCAAAAAAAAACGAGCCCACTTATTCTTTCTCTCCCTCATTTCCTTATATTCCTTCCTGAATTGAATTTGAATCCAGCAGCAGCATCCTTCCACGTAAACGCTTATCCAGGAGGGACTATGTCTAATATTTTGTCCAGGAAGCGAAAAACTTTGGATCCCCCATACATTCAGGATTTGAATATGGGAAAACTTTATTTGAAAATTTTAAATGGTATGGTGGATTAGATCCAATTTTAGAGTTATAACTCAAAATGGGAGATATATATAGTATTGTTCCTTGTAATAATACCACAACATAGTCTATTGTCTGTATAATGAAAATGATCAAAACGATTTGTTAATGATGATCATGCAGGTAAATCCATATTTAAATTGAGGTTTATTTTCTCTTCAAAAGCAATTCCTTGGAATTGCACTAATGGCCGAAACTCCTAAAACCATAAGAAAAGAGTGGTCAAATCAGTTACAGTTTATAACATAGTTACAGAGTCATACTTCTGACCACCAGACTCTAAAGAACTTTCAAAATATTTGTTTCTATTTCTATTAACCCACCTTTGTTTCATTCAATCGGAAGTAATAAATGAGAAACTTTGTTTTTAGAAAGACAATTCATTTCAAGTTTTGTAATTAGAATAGTTGGTTGTGGACTGGAAATTTATTCCCCCATCATCCATCCTCATCCTTTGATGACTTTGAACAATAATATAATGATGTGGTCATGAAAATTAATGAAAAGATGAATTGGAGCGAGTAGGAATGAAAGATGATGAAGATTCAGAAGAATAAATGAATGGGAGATAGATGCAGGAAATAGTAATAACCCACAGCAGCTCCGAATGTATTGTTGTATTCTAAAATTGTGAATCCATCAAATTCAGGGAGTCCAAATCCAAAGAGTCCTGCTGTTGTTGATGTTCTGTAGCTGAAATTCAACCCTACGTTATTGAAGCATTCTCAGACTACCCCTATCTAAGAATCTTATTTAATTTCAAAATTCAAAGTTATTTTTGTAAGTAGTTCGATAGTAGTAAAAATTGTACTTCTAATTGTTGGAAGAGTACTGTTGCAGTACGGCGTCCACGAAGGAAGAAAGCATGATTGAACATTGAAGGGAATTATAAATAAAATTTAATTAACGTTAAAAAACACCACTTCTATCTTAAAATGGGTACCACTAAAAGAACGCTTACTTTTTTCATTTTAACAGGTTACTGAGCCTAAAGTTTGACTCAGAGATTGGATACATGCTCGCTCTGAATTACATGGAGAAAGGGAAAATTGGAGAAGCCAAGGATTTATTTGAGAGACTTGTTGTGGACTCGAATTCTCTATACAGCATCCATTATGTGAGTAAAGTCTAAAACTGACGATTTCCTTTATTGTGTTCAAAAGTACAAAGGTTCCATTTCCAATCATGCACGTATTCATCACTACTAGTTTCAAAGTTGAAGTATTTAGCATTTTAGAGTACGTGGATCTCATCCATCCATTAATCCTGTCTGAAATGATCTGTATTGTTCATGTTACTTTGTTGTGTTAGAAGGGTTGAAGTTGAAATCTAGGGAAAATGCAACGGGCTACTAGGTTACAATATAACCATATTCAATTTAATTCATCCTGGCTCTGGCTATATTATATTAGCTTCATTTCAGTTTCAATCAAACGTACAGATCTGTATATCGACGTAAGCGACTTTGAATCGCTACAAGGATCCGGAAAGAATTGATTGCACAAATCATATAAAAAACTGTTTCATCGGGACTTTAAAGTAATGAGTTTCTCAAACCCACATGTGTCACACCTTTATCCTTTGATTAGTCATCTATGAGAGAACATTTTAATTAATGAAGAGAAGGCAGCGAATCTTATTAAACTCTAGGGAGCAGAGATGATTTGTTTACATTTCAATACATCACCATTAGCTTGAACACCATCGTTGGGATCTACGTATTCTCATGGATTTAGTTTTTTAAGGCTAAGGAGGCTCATTTCAAAAGAATATTGAAAAAGGCAGGTCATTTTACAAATGTGCTAGAATTAATATCGATTGTCCTTTTTGCATCTGTACTCTTTACCAGCTCAAGAGCCACAATGACTTACGTTAGACTTTCACCGATGAAAAATAAAAACAAAGGAGATGAGATACACAAATGAATTCGTTATTTCATTGTGCAGCATATGTGCGCTATCTAATTCATGACTGGCCATATTAACTCCAGCAAATTTTTAAAAACATTCGACTCTGTGATATGATGACAATAATAAGAGACTGAGAGAAAGTACATGATTTGTGTATTTCTAGGCCCAATTCCTCATGGACATTCATCAATGGTCTGAGGCAGAAGAGGCCCTAAAACAAATACGAGTGACGGAACCAAATCATTCAACATCTGCTCTCCTATTAGCCCAACTCTATGAGATTCAAAATAGAACGGAAGAAGCATTTGACACACTCTCCAGTGCCCTTCAGGTCTTTTGTCCTCAGGAATCAAATTTATGTGCACAATTCTACTCGCATTTGGGGAATTTGATGCATAGCTCCGGTGCGGTGGAATTGGCTGCAAATGTAAGTTTTTGACTTTCTTCTGTGTGTGTCTGACCGAGAGATTATTTCTATGAGAGGAGTCCACAATGGGTTAAGTTAAATTTTATTTCTGAAAATATGTCATCGTCCGTCCCTTGACAACTCTCGTAATTTTGCAAAAACAAAAGGATTTCATTTTTTATTCCCATTTTTGGCTGAAAAGCCAAGTAGTAGTCTCATCTGTCCAATGAATTATTATTATTATGACTGGACTAAATTGTTTCCTCTTCATTCTCTCATTTAATCATTTCAGTACTACGACCAAGCTATCAAATTTGATCCAAATTCGGTCCAAGCTCACACAAATATTGGAGCAATTTATCATCTTATGGTAAGTCAATGCTGCCGCTTGATCCATCCTTTCATAAAAGTATTGCTTCATCATCGTTTGTCCACCTGGCGCTGTTGCAGCTGACTAAATACGTAACATTGTCAATTCAATTGTCAGCGATTACCGTACTCAAATCCCACTAACTCATTGTTATTAATTTTAGAAAGCTTGTGCTTGATTAGAATTTTTCAAAAACACAAGATGAATTTGAGCAGTTTTGAAGATCGGTGTGTTAGTATTCTGGGACATTGAACTCAATTTGAAGTGATAAGTGGTCCTTCAATCCCAATTTGTCTTTCCCAAGTGTTTTCCATTATCTCCCACTAATGGTCTCATCAAGGGCCCAGTCGCTTCTCAACATCTCAACTCATTCACACCCTTCCCATTTTAACTCAACCAGATAGACTTTCCCACCAACCCCCATTATTATTATTATTTGTGTTCCCTCTAATTAATTTTGATTTCATTACACAGTATGGAGGATTCAGCGATGAGATTTAAAGCGAGTCCAAATTTTCATTAGTTCTCTCATTGAATTAACTATTTATGAAAATTGGACTTTCTAATCTCATATATATAGCCTCATTCGGTTGAATCCGAAAGGTTTTAGAGAAAGCTCTTGAATAATCAAAGTCGATTTGAGTTCCAACGCAGAAGACTTATGCTTTAGACTCTTTGTTTTCCGTTTTTTTTAAAAGAAAAATTGTAAGTTGTCAAAAATAGTGGATCCTTCTCCTTCCCCTCCGTGTGATTTTTATAGCTTGTTTAATCCAAAGTGACACAGAGTCCCCTCGGTACTGTTTTCTCATTCTTGAATTATTGGAATGAAGAGGAACAAAGTGAATGATTCAAGTAAGGAAGAAATGAAGTTGCCCAAGCTCCCGGTGGAACCCAAGGGATCCTTTTGTAGGAACTTGAAAGTAATCCTTCTTGTTCTAAGGTGCCAACTGTAGTAAAGAAGATCATAATTTCAAATGGGTGCCTGGTTGAATTATTTGTATAAAGGGTAGGGAAGAAATACAAGTTTCAGTTCCATATATGCACTGTATATAACACAATCCATTGTCATAATCTTTGTTCACTGAAAATTATTCAAAGAAACAAAAAGATCCTTTAAAGCTTAGCTCCCTTTCATATTATTCTCGTTTCTTGTGTGCGTGGAAGGAAGCCCGAAGTAGAATAAAAGGATTTTGAGAAATTTACTTAAGCTTTGTGGGCCATTTAATATATAGATGAGGTAGAAATGTGAAGTCTGAAGCTTAAACTGAAACCGGAAATGATTGTCGCTCTCAATTTTGAGCTGCATTTCCTTGATCTTTTTTTGCCCTGTAAAATATTTCTTATGACAAAAGTACTACATTCACAAGTCCAGTCATCTTCATCAGCTGGTTCGTCTCAATTCACATAATTATCACAAAGAAAGTAAAACCTGTCAAGTTAACTTCTTATTGTTAGAATTCCTTCATAAAATTTCTTATAAAGTTTGTTCCTTTGGAAAATCAAGCAAAATCTCGGGTGTATGTGACAAGCGAGAGCATACATACTTACAGCGGACGACAGCGTAAATAAACAAAGTTTGGCTTACTAATGTTTATGGCCATGGTTCTTGGAACATTAAATGGAACCTCATATCGATTTGTGAAGAAATATAAGTTTTGTATACTGTAGCGTCTTTTATGGTTTATATTAGTGGTTTGACATTGATTAATGATAACGACTTTATAATATCAGGAAGGTCTTATTCCAAGGATTAAGAAGTTCTTTTGGGAATTTTTAAGATTAATTTGTGATGTATCCAGCAGCGAGAGGAAGAAAAATGCCCGCTTTTACTCTATAATCTGAAATAATTATAAATTATACTGTTTTTTATTTATTCTTTGAATTTTATTTAGAGTGACTACACACAAGCTCATGTCCACTACTCGGAAGCCCTAAGGATTGAGCCCATGAATCCCGTGGTTTTAGCAAACATTAAAAAATTACAACGTGCGGCTCAACTTTCACCACATTCGAGATCCAGAAATGAGTTTAGTCGATTTGGATTTACTCGGATTTCTTCTACAGAATAAAAGTCAATATATCGAATGTAAGTCATTTGACCCATCCGTATTCCAATCCAGATCCAAACTATTAATTTAATTGTCCGTAACCGTAGACAGAGGTGCACAAATTAAACTGACCAAAATTATATATTAAGTTAAGGCTAGGGGACCCATAGACCTAACCTAAAGTATAATTAGTTCTACGAGTGTTAACTATTTAGGCTCTTTCATTTCCACCTTTTCTCTTCCAACAACATTATAGATCTAAAAAAAAAGATTAGGATTATACTCAGGCTGGAACCATAATTTTTCCAATTAATTTTTTAGTCCTTCCTCCAGCTGCAGATAATTGTGAAAGGAAATATGTATATATTTGTGGACCCTAATATTTATGTACTGCTATTCTTAAAGTTTACAATTTTTGAGACGTTAATACAGAGATATGTAAATTCTAATTAGTTTCATGATGCCAAAACTTAAATTGAGGGGAACAGTCGTAACTCTGCATTATTAGACAGTATTATTAATGATAGTACGAAAGAGAGTATTTAAAAGTTAAATCAAATGTATGAATATAAATTGAATTTTAATTAATGAATAAATGGGTTTGAGCTTTGAGTTAAGAAAACAATAGCCAACTAATGCGTATTTATTTTATTCAAATCATTTTTAGTTGCTGATTATTGCTCCATTTATCTGTATAATTAAATTGAACCTTTGAATTTAAAATATAGACAGAAATTTCGACACCTGACAAATCTGATTTTCTACAAGCATCCTAAAAGTTCATAGACGCGCTTACTATGTACTAAAATTGTAGTGATAGGATATTCGGAGAAAGAATAATTTCTATTCTTTGGGAAGGGCACTGTCACTTTTCCCTCGGGTGTACACTCGAAGACCCGCTGCAGCCTTATTCCCCAATACTCGGTCCAGGAGGGATTGCTTTGTCTTTCTCCTTGAGATTTGCACTTCTCGACATAACTGAAAATATACAATAAAGAACACTTACTCTTTAAAGGTTTTTAGAGATAAATTTTTCAGTTTTAACTTGAGAAATTTAGTCAGAAAATAAATAAAAATAAGTCATCAGTATATTGTTAAGATCTGAATTCTGAAAAAATTTCATCATATAACCGTATAACAGCAGCCGTTTTCAAATACACTATGATCTAAACACGCAGTAAACAGTAAATATCCCTCATGCAAATACCTGCGAGCCCTTGAAGACCCAAATCAATAATTTCCCATCTACATAATTTTCAAAAAATTCTTCGATAAATTTTTGAACAGAAATCAAGCGTAACCAACTTTGTCCTAGACAAAAAGGCAGTACAGTATACGCTCTAAAACACCCAAAAATATTGTGTAGGAATCCTCCATGAGATACATGCGAGTGTTTGGATTCTACATCGATCCCTCGTTGTAGTTTAGTTTCGAAATATCCAAGGATAAAACATTATTTTCCATTCTGTCCCATCTTTAGCTTTAAGGAATTGATGTGACCCAGACACAAAATTCCAGAGAGCGAAAAGGAGAAAAAACAAGCCTGAGTGACATCCACCAAGAAGATCCATGAAAAGAAAGGTTTGACTTCGATCGAGTAAAAAAACATATTTCCCAACAGTGTTCCTCTTAAACAATATTTTGTGAATACACAAAATATCCAATATTTCCCAATCAAATTGGGTTCGTCTCTTGTGTCTAGAGGTGCCTTTTATTGAAAATTCTCCTTTTTGATGGGTAAGGGAAAGTTCCCATTTAAGTTTCCAATGTCAATATAAAGATACTTTAACATGGTTACGTAATCTTGAAACAGTTGGATCTAGAGAACTTCTAGAGTTCATTGTTTTTTCTCTTCCAAGCTATTGAA
>JAQIYE010000105.1:0-17836 GCA_034699765.1 Xenyllodes armatus
TTCAACGACCATGCATGCGGGTTCTCGACAACTCGAGGATCGGATAAAAAATATAGACAATTAACACTTTCTGAAATAGTTATAGTTTGAACCTATTTTAATCCATCAATTCTCTACATAAAACAGCATTTGTCATCAAATTTGCAAGTTTTTAATATTAATTGTAAGAGAAATATTTGACATAACATTTACTCCCACTCCTAAGATGTTGTTACCCTTATATGGGACTTGTCCATTCAGGGACTTTTTCGATTTAAGTTTTTCACGTAAATCACAAAAAATTTCATTTGTCCATTTTTCTTGCTTAACAAGCACAGCTAGGACTAGAAAAAAATTTAGTCCCAGCCCAAAAAAATTGCAAAATAGGTAAACAATGGCTAACATTTTTCGAGGACCCATTACTCAACACTTGTAATAAATCCACAAATTCTTGTCAGCCGTACATGATATGAGACATCCTCTCGCCTCGTTGACATTTTATTTTGTTTTTATTCATTATTAAACCATTCTCTGATTCGTCAAAGTGTTTGGCCTCACCAGACTCCAAAAGGGGAGACGAGACATGAGACATCTCTTTTTAATTTAATATGTCACCACAATTAAGCAGAAAAGGTCATCAAATCAAGATGGGTTATTTGTATTGGCCCAAACAACAATTAGACATTTTAAACCAACAACCCCAGCCTCCTCCTCCTTCAAGTCAATCAAGAAACAAAATGATACAAAATGTACAATCCCTGTATTTACTCATACTCATAAATTTTCAATTAATCTTAAATGAGGTGGATCCACACAAATTCCTAACATATTGTCAATTGTATTGTATTCTAGCCCCTCTGGGTTGAGTAACAATGGCTATGAGATGATGAGAAATTTCAAGAAAGAAAACAAAAAAATCTGTCTGGCTCCTAAAAGGATGGGTGAACTTTTAAGATAAACAAAAATTCCTTTGTCCGTTAACCCTTTGGACTTTTGATTGTTTATTGTATCATTGTGAGGATTTGAACGAATAGAACATCGTCATATGATAAAATATATTTCAGAAAATGAATTTTTAAAAGGATTTTATTGGGCATATTTGCCAGTTTCAACTGTGTCAAATTTTGGAAAAACAAGCTGAAAAAGACCAATCTTATCCATAAACTTTCAGATGATAATTGTTCAAGAAAAGTGCTCGGGCACTTGGAGTATATGTTTGAAAGCAGAATATGTAAGATCCAGTAATATAATTGTATTGGTTGAAATAGATGCAGATTAATTTATAGAGAAGATGTTCCAAAATTGCAATAATTAGAAAATATCAAACGGGCAAGGGATCTGTTTTTTGCACTATTCAATTTTAAGCTTATCTTTAAATCCTTTAAGAGTGCCAATTAGTAAATGAAAGATGTTTTTATTCCTGGTCCATAATTCACACTTGTCAAGGAAATACAGAATTCCATCCATTCCACTTGTAATAATTTATCACCATTATGCTAAAATAATAATAATAATTGTATTCCTTTTGTCAAACCTAAAAGTGTGATTAATGTGGGTCAACTCTCATTATGAGCCGTCTTCCTTGCGCTTGACCTGCAGGATGATTTTTGAGGAAAAATTGGTCCAAAGTCCAGATTTCATAAACTTACAAAAATGCAATTTCTTAGAAATAAAGAAAATCTAGAAATTGTCTTGTAAAATAAGAAAAAAGCAAGTCCACTTGCTGTTTCTTAAAATCTATTGTTTGTGTTTCATTTTTCCATTGTAAACCCAACAAAGTAGTAATATTTTGTACCATAAACAAAAACAGTCCTTGACCTTGTCCGAGAGTGTGGAATTTTGTTTTTGTATTGTTACAATACAAAGCATTCAACGGACAGCCTTGTGCCGTTACGATCCTTCTGATGACCCATAAACAAGAAAGGGCATATTTATCACGTTTGGTCCTTGAACCTTCTTTAGAACAAATCTATTCAAAAACTATTTGGTCTGACCCGATTCCAATTTCATGAGTGATATTGCATATCCTTTCTTTGGGATATTTAAAAAGATCAGACCTAGTCCTTCAAATTTCAAATACAATTCAAGGCTCGATTAGTCGATCCTCTAAAGAACTTCTATTTGGCAGAGGTACGTTATCTCAATGCACTTGCAATTTTAAAAACTTTTCAAAATTTCGATAATTGAGTTTTTCAAAGAAAAAAGGATTTTTTCGTGAAATATTTCCTGACTTTTGGCCGAAGTCAAAACATTTCAACCTAAAACACGTATTACATATTTTTTTCACATTCTTATAATCATAGATGGCTTCACTATTTTCTTATAGTGACCCTGTACTCTCAAATTGTTACGGAGCTACAAATGTAGTCGCAAAAAAGTCTATCGCTCGCGTCCGGCGTCAAGTAAGCAAACAACAATTTTATTTATGATAAAGGCCTTCCAATCAAAAAAACTAAAACTGAAAGTGTTTTAATTAAAATACTAACAATATGCATATTGGGCATGGATCTACAACTGAGTGATGTAATTGTGAAATACTTTGTTCATTTTTTTTGTGGACTTAAGTTCCAGTGTCAGAGTGAAGGATTGGCCTTGTGATGGCAATACAAACCACAACATTGCTGTAGTTCAGTTTTGTGTGAAAATAACGTTTGTAAGCCTGCTCCTGCTGGCACAGCGGATGACAACGAACCCTTCTCAGCACACCATGGTGTAAGCATTTCCTCGTTGACACTTCATATTTTGATTCTCTGCTTAAAAAGTTTATGGACTTTATGATATTCCAAGCCATCTCTTTAATTTTATGTCACAACACTAACACAAACTAACGATAAGGATAAAGCCCGAATTTGCTGATAATTGTTTAAATCTGTAAATTTCACTTTTCAGTGTAATTATGAAGGAGGTCCTTGTGGTGGGAATGTAGCCGAGCCACAACTTTGCTGTCAGCCACTTTGGTGTGTTGATGGGGTTTGTAAGCCCAACAATCAATAATTTCCGAGCTACAAGAGGAAAAATTTACAATGATTTATGAAATAGGCTTGTGTGATTTGATACAATAAAAAGGTACATAATAGACAAATTGAGTTACTTTAGAATATTGTTACAACGTTTTTATGCTTTGCTATTAAGATCTCTCACGTCCTTTGATTCTCCTTTTTGATTTCGCTAAAGTGTTTTTTGATTATTTAAAAAAGTCATATGTACTGTTTGAATGGACTGCGATGAAAACATGAGTAAATTAGAAATCTTTGAACAATTGCATCTTCACTTTTGCAACTTATTCTTTTGACTACGGATACAGATAAAAAAGAATTTCATCAAATAGATCCATGTTTTTAATTAAAACGCTAATCTCGTATTTGTCATTACAAAAACAGATTCTTTCATATCAAATCATATTATTAAAATTGAGACTTGTCTTGCATTGCATTCTGGTTAAGAGCAAATAACGTTTAAATCGTAAATTACTCAATTTTCAGTAAGAAAAATTGGTGTTTAACTTAACTGCAGGTTCAACTAAAATGTTAAAACATTTATCAAAGCACAGGGTTTTAGTCAGGGTGTTTGTTAAGTTTTAGCAAATTTCTGAAAGATTTATAGGCTGTGACAATGGCATTGGTGACAGGTGAAGACGAATATATTATTAACACGAACAATAGGCATCAAGACAAGCACACGCTTGTTCTATCATCCATCTTGCGTAAATCTTTATGAACTTACTGTTAGGTGAAACCCTTTTTCCCCCAAATAAATTTTTACACAAAAATTCAAGACCCGGCTAATTTGTTGGAAAATATATATTCAGATGTAAATATACGTTTTTGTTCGGATGTGGTTTTAGAAATGTGAAAAAGCCGAGTTCCCCATTGAAGACCATGTTTTTTCCGATATTTTGAATCCATTTTTTCTAAAATATTAGGCATTTTCTCTCAAGGCAAGTTGAAATAAAACAAAGAATAAAAAGGAACTTTCCAGACAAAAAACTAGATGTTACAACTTGAGTCTTCGAAAGTTGAAACAAGGATTTAGCTTCATGTATACACATACTTGCATGTCAAGAGGGAATGAAACATAGTTGGCATTTATGCCAGTTTTTACATTTATGCCATTTTTTGCCGGCATAAACTGGCAAAATTGGCAATAACTGGAATGTTCCGGCAAAAAATGTAACCCACGTGGTACGCATTAAAGTCATAGAGTAATATAGGAAAATCTATGAACTTTACGATTTGAGGGAAAGTGTAATTGATGACTTTTGAGATCTGGAATAAAAATGAAATTCACAATTCTTTTAAAGGAAATAAAATTATTTTCCTTCACAATATAACCAAGATTAAAGGAGCTCAAGATAAACCCTTTGTGAACAAAATTGAAGTTTTTGTGCCAACCAATATAACTGTATACTGATACAATCGTTTTCATTATTTAGGTCTGATTCTTTTATCAAAAACTAAGAAAATGGGTACGTTTTACTTGTAATCTCTTTTCGTGAAAATATAATTGCAATCACAACATATTACTTGTTAAATTGGCACAGACACATAAGTACAGGCACAATTAATGAGTATCTTTAAACATAAACATAAGTTTTTCGTAAATTAGGAAGGGGAGGTCGCGGGATTGGACAGAGGTAGAGTGATAAAATTGACAACAAACTGGCTAATACTTCAAAGCAACAGAAAGGCATTGGAACTGCTCCCAAGTATCCAGGACAGCCCAGTACCAAAATTAAGTGATATTAATTCACAAAATGTTGACTTGATTTTGAATTCTGGTAAGCGAAAAATTTAACTTTCCTAGTCGAATGAGTATGTGAAGAACTATATATAATTTAACATATGTTTTTATCCTTCAGATGAAAGCAGTAATGATGATGAGGAAGTCAAACTAGTACTTGTTGATCATTCCAATAATTCCAGAGAAAGTAACAGGAACGGTGATGACGAAGAGTCCAACTCCTTTCATGTTGAAGGTAAGTTAAAGTCCGCAACAATAGGGATAATTAGTAATGCTGTAAATTTTACGAGTACAGGCACCGTGGCACAGACATGTTGGTACTGCTATAATTAGAAGCATTCACTAATATTTTCAGAGGCTCCAGGCAATATTCAAGGAACTAGCTCAAAAGGAAATGGTCCATGTGTAGAAGTAGAGGTGCAAAGGAAAATAGACCTGTCCAGCTCTTCAAAAGACTTGGAAGACAATCAAATTTCAGGAGATGATGGGACTGCTAGCAAGGTTTTTGGAGACCGGTCTTGTTTTGAGCTCAGTGATGGAGAGCTGTCTGAGCAAATTACCTCTACTGCAGCAGCAGCACAGAAAGAAAAAAATCTCAAGAATAATAGACGGAAGGCAAACTTGAATGGAAGAAGGAAAGATGCCATATGGGACGAATTTTATAAGCAATTTTATTATTTTATTTTTTATTTATTTTTATCAAACCAAGACAATCAAAATCGGATCTTCCATTTTTCAAAATCACGAGCTTATTATAAATAAAGTCCTTCACTTTGTTCTGGATAACATCAAGAGGCAGGCCATCAATCAGAGAATTTTCGGTGAATCCAGCCAGTGCCTTGTGTTTTTTGTCAACAATAAATGTCCCAGGAAAATGTTTAACTTTTTCATCATACAAGGGTTTACCGTAAAAATCGCAAATTGACACAGTTGCTGCCACTTGTTTACATCGATACTTCATATTTGGCCGAACTCCTAGAATAACACTGACCATCTCGCAGTCCAGTGATATAATGTCCTTCTTACTAAAGTTTTGCCACCACGGCTTTTGGGAAAGAACAGGAACAGACGGCACAGGCACAGACGGCAGAGTAACAGACGGCACAGGGAGCTCAGACACTTTTGGGGTCACCATGAATTCAAGTCTTGGAATGTCGGGTCTCATAACGTTGTTGATATTCAGCATCTCCTTCTTTCTTGCTTTTGCGTATGGAATAAGCGTGTTGTTCATCTGCTTGAGATCCTCAAAATCGAGCAAATCCAGGAATGAATTCAAGAAATCGGCTCGTTCTTTTCTGGATGCAAAAGACATACATGAGAGCACCTTGTCCTGTTAAATTAATATAAATAAGACGAATCAGTTAGTGCCTGTACTTCAATGTCTGTGCCTATTTATAATATTTTTGTTTAATCACTCAAATGGCATTACCTTTGCGACTTGGATATCCATGTCTATAAATCGAAACACGATTCCTCGCAATCCAAAAGACTACAATCCCAAAATATTTTGTAAACCTGCGAAAAGAATTTGAGTAAATTAATTTTGAATTTTATTATGTATCACTTGATTTCATAAATCCACATTTGTAGTTTCATGATTTAACCAAGTCTTGCCTTACTTCTGAGTTTGAGTATGCGGAAAACCAGCCAACAAGAGATCACTTCCAGGTCCAGCAAGGATTAAACGTTTATTAAAAATCTAATAAATCCTGAAATTGATTGCTCCAAATAATAATTATTTTTCAATTCAATTTCCTAACCATACAATTCTACATAAGAAAATCCGCAATTATCAAATCCAAATTCCAAATCCCAAAACTTTCAATATTCAAATTCCCCCGTTTTGGGATTGGTTAGGATATTTTTGCCATAGAGTAGCGCCAAAATTCTTGATTTTTCTTTTTTGCCACTTTATGCCAAAGTGGCAAGCTACGGAGGTGGCATTTAAGCCAGTTTTTGCCAGCCGGCATGGATATTTTGCCGGCTAGGTGCCAACACTGTCCGCGATCCAAAAATTCCAACTGAATGTGTGGAACGTTTTGTTTTATATTTAAAATTGTCCAGACCCTTTTACTTTTTTGAATCATGTTTAATATAAAAAAGACCATAAACCGACGGACATCCAATTGCATAATGCAAAAGGTTTCGCACACCATAAATAATTTTAAATTTCTAAAATCTATGGAAAGCTTAGTGCAATCGTAGTCTCATTATTAACATCCCATGCACTAAATTTGGCATCGCCGTTGATGGATTCTTGAAATTGGTTTCATAATTTCAGTCCATTCTAAATTGGTTTACTTTGCCTTCTCACGGTCTAGTGTACTTACAATTAGAAATTCAAACTTTTGTTCATATTTAGCTTACGTTTAATTGTAAATACGCAAATAGTTGCTCATTTGTTTACCAGTAACAAAGCTATTTTACACCGTTACACCATGTAAACATTGCATGGCCATGATCCATGACCCTGTAATCAATTATGAGCATAACCTAGTTCTGTAAATCATACTGAGTATTTCCAAAATGTGCTCGTTTATTAAGTTGCGAAAGCATATGAGCAATTTTATAACAATGACAAACGTACACGGACCTTCAATGCATTTGGCATGGACGGAATTTACAAATCCGTCCGTCCGTCCGTGTGTGACTTCGATAACTCAAAAACGATTCCGAATTTCAATTTGAGATTTTAAACATAAGCTTCCCACATCAAAAGGAAGGTCAAGTTCGAAAATGAGAATTTAACATGACCTTTGACCTCACTTTTTGGGTTCAAAATTTCACTCCCATGTTAAGTAATGGGAAGATGGGACTTCGAATTATCCTCAGTTTTCACCACCACCCATATGATAACCTATAAATATAACATATTTGGAATCCTTGTGCTTAGGATATTTTGGAAATGGACAATTAAAGTTTAGATTTTCAAAAATTTTATGAAATTTTCAAAAATTTTCACAAAATTTTGGCCTTCATTAGGCTTGCCTTTTACACAAAGCTTTTGGCTTTTACAGCTTTCGCAATTTTGGTATAATTGGTTTTGACACCAGTTTATTGCTTCTTACGTAAGTTTTGTGTTAGCAAACACTTACCCGTCAGATGGCTGACCTATTTTATAAAAAACTCCGTTTTGACGTAAATTAGCGACAAATGGCTTGTTTTTGGACTAACTCAGTCAACAGAGTTTGATTGAAAAAGTATTTTTATATATAAACCCATCTTGCTAGCGTGTAAAAACCCCATCCGAATACACATCTACTCGAGGCGGTGAATCATGTCGACGGCGCTCTTAATTTTACACATAGTGTATATATAAATTCCCTAGGAAATCAATACATCAGTGATAGACATTCCATTGTTCATTTTTTAGAGTGTTTCCAACATTTACAATTGATAGAAATTCAACTCAATTTCCAAACATTGACAATGGAAACGTGATCTGGCATCTTTCATGGGAATTGGAAATTTTCTTAAATAAATTGAAAAGACCAAATAATCTTGATACCGAAAGTACTCATTCATGATCCTTCAATTAATCTGGGTCTCGATGAAATCTAGAAAACCTTACATATTTTGAGGGGACAACAATGGAAATGTATAAACATGCTTCATTCCCACACGCTACTACGACGGACCAATACATATTATTTTTTATTGTGAATTCATTTTGGTAAACTAAATGTTTCAACGCTCAAATTGTTCCAATAACTCAAGAAGAAATTATTAACATTCGCTTATACTATAGATAGTAACCATTATTTGTGAACAGTCAAATCTACATCTATCAATGATCACTGAAATAAATTGTTTAGGTTTAAAATGAGCAATTATAAATTGTGGCATGTTTTTCTTAATTTCAGAAGTGTAAGTAAAGTTCCGGCTAAAAATGGAATTGGAGACTGAATCCAGGGGCTCTTTGATGACCCTCCGGAGTGGCCATGTTCCTAAAATGCTGGGGACATTTCAGTTAGACGATCATAATGTGGAGGAATGGTCAGACATGACCCAGCCCGGCCTTCAACATAGAGCCAGGAGAGAAGTGGGGAAATGGATAGATCCAGGGAAAAATGCAAACATTGAGTATCAGAAGGTAATTTTTCCTTTCCCGATTATAAAAAATATTTTTGATAGATTGCAAGTAATTAAAATTTGGCAAACATAAATCCATTTTGAGCACAAAATAGTATTTGCGAATTTTCATTGCGCGATGTATGTTGTCAACCCATCTAACACCACAAGGTTCATCCTTTCATCTTGAATGTACATAATCCGCCTTTAAAAATTAGCCAAGCTTCCAAGCTCATCTTGAATTCTTCTTTGTTCAAAGATTTTTTATAAATTAAAAAAAATGAATATAAATGACAGCATCAAACTGTCATCCTCCTCAGCTTAAGACCTTGAGGTACCTCCTTTGTCAAATGCAATGCACATTTCCAAATAAGATCTAATTTTTTACCATAACCTCAAATCCCCTTAATAATAATGGTCTAAGAATGGAATTTAATGAGACGAACTCATCACATTCACTCCCTTACAAATAGAATGATTAATCAGTTTCATCAATATGCAATTGCCTTTTGAGGAGTACGAAGGAGAGTTCCATTTATTGTGAGGCTCTCAACTTGTAAAATACTTTGTCGTAGGTGGTGGAGCAATGACATTAGGGAAAGGTCATGGTCTGGTTCATGGGCAGTTAGTTTTTAGATAAACGCCGGTTAGAAATGAACTTTAATAAGATTTGCCACAAGGGACAAACTTAAAAATCTTCCGTTTTGAAATTCGTAATGAGCTCATAAGAACGAAGGATCCTTTCTTATAACACCTTAAAAGATTGCAAGAACTGCGTCATCTTGAATTTCTTGGATTGGTATGGGATTATAAAAAAATCGTGTGATTGTCCTTTGTTATGAACAACCAGAAACGTAAATTGGACTGTCTTAAGGTTTCTTTAATAAAAAGGTGCGTGAATAGACGTAATATTTTAACTAACTTAATTTAATTAATAGTAAAATTGGATCCCCTGTGTCTTATGAATGACAACTTACAATCCTACACAAAAGGAAATTACTTGAAAATAAAATTTCAGATTTAGATGTAACCTCAAACCATAAACTTTGTTGTTACTAGTTCTGGACGGTGAAAATTATCTCAAATGGCATTTGTCAAATAATATCCGGGTACAAGGAACCCCTAATTCGTTTCCTGCCAATCTAGTGCCTATTCAGTTTATAGTAGTCTTAATTTAAATCAATTTGAGGCGAGGCTGATCTCTTTGTTCAAAAGTGTTGTTGATGGAATTCAGGGGGTCTAGACGCCCCACCATGTCATATGTGATATTTAAGGGTTTGTTTTCAATTTCTTTTGAAATGTCTTTAATTATTAACTTTTCAGCGTGAAGACGTCAAAAAGTCTGTGACTGGCCATGAGAATGAAAGGACTGAAGTCATCCAGGGTTCAGCTCCTGACTCAAATTTTCAAATTGTAAGAAGTGAGAGACAATTTCAAAATAATGATTCCAGTTCAGGGACTCAAGTCAGTTCAATGACAAGCTCTTATCAGATGAGTTCTTCCCGAGGAATCAGATCCACTGCCAAGGTTAGAACTACTGCTTAAATATCTTAGTTTTTGTAAGGATACAATAGGAAGAAATGATTTAAGTAAAAAGTTCTTTCTGAGGCTTCGCGAAGCTGACGAACAGCCAATTTGTTTTACCGTGATGTAAAGATTTCTGTTGCATTGTTCTGGAACAGTGAAGGATTTCAAATTGAATTTTACTTTTCAAAATGCACAAATTCTTCTAAAGTTTAAATGTAGGCTTTATTTGAGTTTTTCAGTTCCCGTTATATATATGTACATTACAATTAACTTGAACAAAGAACGAATGCAGAACAAATGGGTTGTTTGTCCCCGTTTAGTTTTTTGACCCAATTAGTAGTGAGATTTTGTTTGGCACAAATAAAAGTTCCATGGCTTGGGGTTGGGGTCATATCAACTTATGTTCAAAATGATGCAAGTTATATTAACATATTTTATTAGTTAGATTTACGAGTCTCTACTTATATAGAAGTACTCAGGGACTCTAGTGTTCCTTTCATTCTTTGTTCTCTATTCATCTCTCCTGAAAACAATTATTTCCGGCTGCAATTTCTGATTCACTGAACAGACATTAACTGTACTTTTTCTTGTAATCAAATATGGTATGAGGAATAGATAGCTCGGCAAGGGGAAGGGCGGACTATGCCTTTATAAATTAAAATTTCACCAACTATATCATTGATATGTAGTATGTTATCAATTTGGAACATATGGACTTAAACGACTTTAAGAAATTACTGCCTACTTGAAATCAAAAAGTAATTTCATGGGATTCTGTTTTATTTCAAAAGGGAATCCATGATGATTTAGTTTATGATTTATACCCAACACTAATTTAATTATGACTATGCCCTAAACGCTATTGAAATATTACTATACTCTTAAAAATAATAGCGTTATGTGTTCAAAATTAGAAAGAATTCAAAACGATCAAATGTATGCTGACGATTAAGAAAATCTTTAAACGAACAACGATTACCTTTTTTAATCCTTTAATTAAATTTGCAATAGGACTAATAAACCTGCGGGCTGAAAATAATTTCGATTAGTATAGAATCTTAATGACATCTCATAAAAAGGACCTTCATTAATTTCTCATTGTTCATTTCTCCTTACAGACAACAAGTAATAAAACGAGTACGAGGACCATATCAGTGAGCAACACCGGGGCCTCGGCCGCATTGCGTCATTCGGAAGACTTCGAAAATCTAAAGGTACAATAAAGTGTTTGAAATTGTATATGATCTTAAGGAGAAAAAAGTCTTAAAATACTTCCTCGAATTTGCAAATTCAAAGGGACAGCTAAATAAATTAACTATGCATAAATCCTAAGTCTCCTACCTGTGAGCTCAATCGTTTTAATGTTTTAGACAATGAATAAAAAGTATTTGTATTACTGTGTTTTTTTCCTTAGATGGCATTCACACCCTTGGACACTTCTACTCAGAGAGAGCGGATCACAGTGAGTAGAAGTGGAACAATGATGGGAGTACGGAGGCCACCCACAAGAAGACACACGAACACCCCAACCGCTACAGTAGAGCCCAAAATGACAAATCAAGTCGAAGAAGTCCTGGAAACTCCATACACTGTAGAAGAGAATGATGAAGAGGTTTACCTTTCTGGGTCACCAACATCTATGAACAATAATAATACCTCCATTTCTACTACTGGGATCAAAAATTTGTCACCCAAAATTCGTGTTGGATTTCCCATTGAAATTCAACTTGAGCTTCAAAATAAGTTGAGATTAGGTCAAGAGACCTTTGGTGGAACCTTTACTCAGGTCAAGCCGGAGGAAGCTGCTGATGCTTTTGTCAATCCTAGAAAAAACTCATTTAACGGGATTACGAAGGAGACTAGTTCCAGCTTAAGTGCCCTATTCAAAAATCGAAGGAATTCAGTAAGCAATGCAAGCTCTTCTGGAAATTTTACGAGGTCAACGAGTACTTTTCTCCCATTATCAAATAGTAACAGCAGCCCATGCCTAGTCCAAAAAGACTCTACAAACCAAAATGTGCCAAGTGTCGAATCTCATAGTATATTAGGGAGTAACAGCAGCATAAACACAGGAAATAGCACATTGACTCTTCTTTCAAAAGGACCCAGGTTCCAAGGTGTGTCTGGATCAAGGTCATCAAACCCAAGGTCATGGGCCCTCGTTAATGGTCAAGCTAATATCAGAGGAGGAAATGATTCCAGTAAGCCAAATCTGACTCGAGATATAAGAGTGGACAATTTAGATTTAGAGGATTCCCAGAAGTCGAAGAACAACTTTTTAAATGACGGAGCACGAAGGTCCTCTCCAGTTTTACACTTAACGAAGGATTTTAACAGAACTACACATTCGGTCCTCTCATATAAAGGATCAATAGCTGAGGACTTTGCAGGTTATGGACATGAAGATCCACCAGACACACAAAAGACCTGGAAAACGTCTGAGGGAAGATCATCACCCAATTCACGAGAGTTTTTAGGAATCCTTCGTGAGACTCCTGACATCCTCAATCAAATATCCTTCAAAAATTTCAATTCCAATGCTGCCACGGAAAAAATCAATAACTGTGATGGATACTATAGTCGTGTTTTGAGTACCAGTGACTGCAGCTCCAAGTCAAACCAGTCCAGACTTCCTAACCCTTTTCTCGAACAGGAAGACGACAATGTGAGCACAAACGAGAACCAACACAAAGGTCCTACATTTCACCTAGATTTCAATTTTAATTTCAACAGGGAGGATCAAAGCTTTGGCCTTGGACCAACAAAAGTTTCTCAAACCTGGATCTCAGCAGGGGATCCAGGCAAACCCTCAAGAACTGCTCGAGACCAACATGTCACCACAAGTATCTCAGCAACAAACGAACCTTCAACCTATCATCAAAAAGCCCTCAGGAAAGTTGAGTTTTGTAAAACAGAAGTTCACTTTACCCCAGACTCTGGAAAATTTACAATTGTAGAGAGTGATGAGAACAAGCCCTCAACAGTTCATTTGTACCGTCGACGAAGACGTGGAGAGAAACGTAGTGGTGAATTTATGAAATTGTTGGACCGAGGGTCAGTTCATGATGAGGAACCACAAGAAGGAGAATCATACTTGGAAACAATAGTTCAAAAATTTGAAACCAAGGAACTCAAGCCCAATGATATTGAAGAGAAACCCTCCCGTACATTTCAACGGTCCTTCCCTGGACCCTTAGCCGAACCAAAGAGGTTACACATGGAACAACATAATTCAAGGGTCATCAGGGGTTCTCATACCCAAGACTTGGGGTCGGAAGGATTTATAATCAATAAAGCTCCAGAGGAACCTACAATTTCAAAACAAATTGTTCCCTCAAATTATGACGAGCTTCAAATCCAAAGGTACATCAAACAACTTCAGTCTCCAGGTTTGACACTGGACCAAGAGGAAGACTCTTTGGAAACAACCCTTCTTGAGTCTAGGGTCGAGGGCCCCGTTCCTGAAGATCATATTCATTCCCGATTTGACAATATTTTATATGAGCATGGCTCATTTGTTCCAAGGGCTACAAGGAAAAGTTTGATTGAAATGAATAATCATCGAGATGGTCGACGGAGGGTGGAAGGGGCCTGGGGTGGATCTGATAATAGCAGCACAACAAGTAACTATTCCTTACCTCATTCAGACTCTACTGGAAGATTAGAGACTCAAAGGAATTCAAGGCTAAAAGCCATGGAGGCTCGAACAATGTACTCCAGCCTAAAACAGACTCAAAATCGAAGCAAGGACACGGAGGTAGACTCGTCTTCAGCAAACTTACTTTGGGGTCAAATGACATCAACAGATAAACGCCCATTTTCGAAAATATATGAAACCAGTCCCAAGACACAAACTTTTAACAATTTGTCTTACGAATACAATGGGATACCAAAACCCCATATCTCATCCATCCCTTCTCCAGTAATGCCAATTGAAAATACTGTTGAGTCGATTCTCCCATACCTGGATCAAAGGAAAGGAAATTATGAGTTGAGACAAGAGGTTCCAGCCAAAACGGACAAGGAACTAAATCCAGCTTTCCTTTTCCCAAAGCCTCCAACCCCAGTATATCCTATTCACAATAGCCCCTTTCATTTGGGGGATGGTTCAACAAAATCAGGGGTTCCAACTGGTGACCCCAATAAGGACAAGGATGAAGAGGGACCTCAGAGAAAGTCTGATTTGTATGAATTTAGACAAACTGGAACCAATTTGCTAATTCCGTCCATTTACTTGGATACGGTCGAGAGTGAACAAGAACCATTTACATTTACACCAGAGCCAGTTTTGGGGAAGGATCATACATGGAAAGGTCCAGCTCATTTTGAATCAAATGAGAATCCTGGAACCTTGAAAAGTAGTATTACTGTAGCTCGTTCAATGACATTTCCAAAATCAACTCGACCCGAGCAACCGGAATGGGTCTCGAAAGCAAAGTCTCGTGAGTCTCGGTTCACAGATTGGAATTTTATTGGACGAAGGTATAGTCAAGACAGGACATCAAAGCCTGAAGCTCCATGGCTCTCAGAAATTAAATTTAAACATGTGGAGAGTCCTTCAGAGGACTTGAAATCATTAGCTCGAACTCATCCTGTTTACCCATGGCATCAAGATGATTCTGGTAAGCTTATCAATGGCCAATTAGAGGGACCGTCCCTTCGAATCCCTAAAAATTCACGGAACTCTACTGATGTTCCACCTCCAGATGGACCGTCTGGCTCTTTTTCTAATCGGCACTCCTTCTCTGGACCAATCTCATTCAATCCCAGCAATAAAAGTATTGTTGATTTAAACCGTGATTCCGATAGCATCCTAGTGGACCTGGAACAAATCAAAGCCCATTCATATGAGGTTATGAGTACTAAAAGTACAGAGGAGAGCCCTTCAATTCCATTGAGCTCAGGGATTGTAGATGAAGAAATTAATCCAAGAATAGTAGAGAAATCGTCTGTAAGGGCTTCAAATCGTGAAAAAATGGTGTCCAAGATCCCTTCTTTGTCCCTTGATAATCAAATTATAGGAAAGGGACTTGGTCGATCCCAGTCACAATATACAAGTGCACAAGGAAATGAGCGAAGCAGGCTTAAAAGAAGTCCTTCAAATAAGTCCCATATAGCAACTCCAACTAGCTCCATTGCCTATAGCCCTATTGAGTCCTCTACCAAAGATACTCAAAAGGTCAAAGAAGCACATAGAGCCCCAAGGCCACCAGAGAGGGTCAGCTCTCTCCTCAAAACCAACCTGAGCATAACCTCTGGTTCCCTGTCAAAGGGAACAACGAAGGATAAGTCTGGACAAGATAAAAAACGAACTCCATTGGCTCCAAAAATAAATATGAATAGCATCAGTAGCAATTCTGCAAATTTTGACTCTTCAATCTCAACTGGATCAAGTACTCCAATTCATAGACATCCCACGATTAAAATTTCTAAACTTCCTGTACGGACCCCTCCATCAAAATCATCCGAAGTAGATGGACAAACTGGTTCTCGACCATCAAAGGTCAAAGTCAAAGGGAAATCCTCAGGTAATAAAAACTCATACCATTAATGATCTCATCATCGACTATCTCTGTATCATTGACCCGCAGATGTTCATATTTAGCTTTTTTTAAAAAAATAATTATAACAGGTTCCTTGATCTCAGAAGCCAAGAGGATCTACAAGTCCAAGTTAGGAGAATCGGCAAAGTTCCTTGCAACTTCCAACAAATCCTACTTGACAGCCCCTTCCTCAGAGGTTCCAAGTGGAAGGTCCGTGAAAAGTTCAGGGTCAATGGATATGAAACCGGCGGGAAGAAAAACAGTCACAATGTCAATACCCAAAAAGAGTTGACTCGTAATTAATTTTAGGGGTTGGAAATTGATCCTTGGAGGACCCGCTACAAAGTACTATGATCATGATCCGTCGATTTATTATTATTGATTTAAAAAAAACGTTAAAGTCAGTCATGGGTGCGACTTTATGAAATAAAAATTATTCACTTACTCTATTTGACTCATTTACTGTATTATTGGTGAATTGAGTACGTAATTGACTTTTCAATTTTTTTGGCGATATATTCGATATCGCATTCTAACTTCTTTACAGCATTCTAAATGCCGGAACCGGAACTTAGCGTACATGGCCAATTGTATGTTTATGGTTGCAATAGATCCTAATCTCATTTTTTTTGATATGCGAGGTTCATAAAAATAGCTTCCGGAGTTCCTCAAGTATTTATTTATTGATTCTGAAAATAAAGTTGGATAATCGAAAGTCAGTTTGTGTTTTGGAGACCCAATATGTTCACTTATTGTATGTTTTAAAAGTTGAGCCCACATCAACAAACTGCATTCACTCTGCGTCCGTCCGTCTGTCCAATAGTTCAAACCGTTATAACTTTTTAACGGTTCATCCAATTGGAACGAGTAATGCCTCTAAATTCATCTAATTTGTGGAATATTTAGAAAATGAACTTAAACTTGACCTCGTGACCTTTGACATTGAGATTGACCTAGGTCACCTTATAACGGTCAAAGCTAATTTTTATAAATTGAGCCCACATCAATTCACTCTGTCCGTCAGCCTGTCCCATCGTTCAAACCGCTATAACTTTTTAACGGTTCATCAAATCCGAGCCGGAAATAGCTCCAAATTCATCTAATTTTTGTAATATTTTGAAAATGACCTCAAACTTGGCCGCATGACCTTTGACCTTGAGATTGACCCATGTCACCGTATAAGTGTTTAAGTCAATTTTTTAGTTTTAGCTTCAGTCTTGTAGGACATACTAAGAGCTTATCATCGCAAAAATAAAATTTGGCCTAGCCCTGACATTTGACCTCTACAGTGACCTAGGGTACCAGAAAAACTAGGAACTTGGCTTTAGAGCTTCAACACCGTCCAATATTGTCTATAGACGGCAAATCATGGTAACCAGACAAGATGTCCCCCCGGGATATCCCCTGGACATAATGTCCCCGAGGACAAAATGTCCCCGTGCCGAAATGTCCCCGAAGACAAAATGACCCCTTTAAAAACTTGCCCCTTACGGGGCAAACTGAAGACCGATCAGGGCCCACTTGTCTTAGCGTGCCCCAAAATTAAATAAGTTACAGTTTTATAAAACACACACACACAGATCCTCAGTCAATTGCAAAAGTCCTCAAATCCTCAGTCAATCGCACAAACCAGCATTAATCTTTTGTAAGTCGTTTAAAGGCCAAAGCCCCAAAATTTCTTAATTTTTTCATGGGGTTGTAAACTTTTTTGGAGCAAGTTGACTAAGCAAAACAAAACAGGTCACTAAGGTAGTCCTGACAACTTGAGCTACTGATAATTTTTTTGAAGTCGGAAACGCTTACATTAATATCGGAAATTCCAGATAATTCATTATACCGCTTCACAACCAAACGAAATGTTATTCAAATTAAAAGTCAGAAAGCAATTTCCCGTTTCTAAACGGAAATCTGATATATGACCTAGCCTTCAGACAGTCGAGAACTTCCATAGAAATCGTCAAACTACTTTACATCCA
>JAQIYE010000106.1:0-17791 GCA_034699765.1 Xenyllodes armatus
ATTTTACCGAACAACCAAAGTGAATGACCTTTCCAACACCACTTACCTAAAAGTTAGCCTGTTACCGGTTCCCTAAAATTTAGCTGGTTACCGGTTCAAGGTTACCGGTTTAAGGTTACCTGGTTACCTTAGAACTCTCTGGGTCCCGGTTACTTGGTTACCTTTGGTGCTCTCTGGGTCCCGGTTACTTGGTTACCTTTGGTGCTCTCTGGGTCCCGGTTACTTGGTTGCCTCTGGAGCTCTCTGGGTCCCGGTTACCTCTGGAGCTCTCTGGGTCCCGGTTACCTCTGGAGCTCTCTGGGTCCCGGTTACCTTTGGTGCTCTCTGAGTCCTGGTTACCTTCTTCCTCCCATCTATGGTATAAGGTTGAGCAAAACGGCTAGGTTGACCTGTCCTCATTTTGCAACAGCAGGCGGCGAGTTGTTCTAAAGTTCCTGCCACAAAAGCTCATCCTTCATCAAACCTTTCTATTGTTCATTAGTAATCACATGAGGGAAAGTGACAAATATTGATAAAGTTTTATTGCTGAATTCATGAGTTTTCTCCTCTCATCATCCCCTCCCCTGAAAATTTGTTGGTTTTATGTTTAGATAAAAATCTGGCAGGTAGGATCTCCTACTCCATCCCTGACACTCATCTGTCTCTTGAATTCACGGATGGATGAATGTATGGAGCTCCTTCATTCATTCATTCAGTTCTTTTTAAAAAATCCAGGTCTTTTCTTCTTTTGGAACCTCTTTCTCCTCTGAAGTGTCACTCAAGGGAGGATCCACTATTATGAGTTGACAGGGGAGAAAAGAGATGCGGGCGTCATCATCATTCCGTCTCCTCTTCTCTACTCTTCAAGTTGTTGCTGACAATGAACATTTTCATTTCCTTCTTTTGATTCTTTTTTCCTGTTCCCACTAATGTGTTTTAACATATATCCTTCCCATCCTGGAAACTTTACTTTTGTTCTCTTTTGATTCAAATTCAAAAAAAGTCTAGAGAATCAGGTTTTTATTCTCTAGCAAAAACTTTCCGTGTCCTTTCAAGATTTTCATCAAGATGAGCATGATCCACTTAAGCCTCCTATCTTTCAAGGACTCATGTATGCGAACTATTTTTTGTAAATAATGTGGTAGGAAAGTTGTATTCGGGATTTATTAAGGGCTTTGCCACATCCTTATCCATCCTTTTACTTTCAAATTACTGTATTTTACAGTTCATTGATTCGTGGTTTTCTATGCCTGGGTTAAGGGGATACTTTATGTATTTAATACGTATGAGATTGTATATATGTTTGTTCTTTGAAATGATCTTACAGGAATTTTTAAGCATTTTCCCAAACGGCCAGTTTCATTCAAAGGAAAACTCGTCAATTACAACCGACCGCCTAATCACGTCACAAATACGAACTGAATTGGCCTTGGAAGTCTATGTAGTACCAATCACGCTACAGATGTTCACGGACGGTTATTTGACACTGACATCTATACTATAATTACTTACTTCTATATTACATATATTGGGCCAGTCCATTGTGACTTTTTTAGTCTGTCTGCTACCACTATTTAACTCACTGTGGACTGAGAAGTGATGTAAAATTTATCTAACAATTAAAGACTTGCTAATGACAATGACGGATTTCGAATGCATATATTTTTAAAAGGTACACAACGTAATATTAAATATTATGACAATTTATACAACCAACCTTAAATGGTTTTTATCACGGGGTAATAAATTGGACTAACTGATCATAACTTAGGGCAGGATGGCGACAGTCCAGTCAATATTTCTGACTTTCTTTTTATATCATCATTTTTGCTGTCATTCCAAGTCTCTGGAGTCAAAAGACTTACAAGTGTGTCTGTGTGAACAAGTAGACAGAATTACATGTCGGACCAACTGGGCTTTGTCCACTAGTAATAATCCCATGTCAAATGACCTCCGGCCGGATACCTGTCATTTTGATCTCCTTGAGCCTTTGTTCCTCTCAGACGTGCTCATAACTTCAGATTAATATCCTACTGACGTAGGGACCAATCAAATATTTAACTACTGGTTGGACTTTCCATTTAATTTGATACTTTCAAAGCTTGTTATTGCTTCTATAGCGTAATGTGTGTTTACGTGCGATAACGTGGATTAAACCACCTTACTTCTCATGGATTTTATTTAGTAGCGCAAAAACATTTTCAATTCTTGTTGACTGTTTGTTGAAATATTTTATTCTTCCAGGAACAGCGTAATCCGCTGTTTTCAACCTCATATATTGATGACCAATTATCGTTTGTTTGAATTACGGTTTTCTACAAACGTTAGCGTACTGGATTTTTGATAATTCCCATTTTTGAAATTTTAATATTTGAAAAAGGTCAATTATAGAAGAAATTATGCATATGGCTTATTCTGAAAGCAGTCTGATTAAAGAAATTGTACTAGTATTGGTTGTCCAGAAATATTGAAATGTCGATATTATACTTGCTCAAAACTTTCATCTTAAAACTAGCTAAAAGTGTCAACTTTCTTATTAATCATTTATATAAATATCTGCTTTTGGTTTTATGCTGACTTATTGTCTAATTGTTTTATCCACTTGTCCATAACTACATTTTTATTTGACATTTTGATTTCATTTAAAAACTTTGACATTTACAAACATCTTTACATGAGCAGCCTTAGAAAGTAAATCCAAGTCAAGATGGATCTTAACTTTGACCATCATCTCCAATATTCAGGGATGAGAATCAAGATGAAAAGATAAGCAGGGCGCTAATAGATTATAGTATGTGCATATAATGGTCCCATTTTCACCATTTTATTGCTTGGGACGCTTTACGAAGGGAGAACTCATTTTCATTTCTACACCCCTCATCCTAACCATTTAAAGCACTTGGATCTGATTAACTGACATTACTAGAACAAGGAGCACAAAACGGAGACACATCCCTGTATAGTAGCTGTGATCTTTAGTTATTGAAAATGAAAAGACAATCAATGTGTCGTAGGTTTCTGCTGTATCTAACTAAAGAGGTGAGACAACAAAAATGTACAAGTAGCTGGATAATCCTATTCTTAATCTTAGAAGAAACCCAATATTATATCAACTAATTGCCAATAATACTAACAGGCCATTATGAATCCAATTCCACGACACGCGGCATCCAAAAATGTTGGAAAATGGGCTTTCTCTATGGAAGATCCTTACCATTCTCTCCCTCAATCAAAACCCATTCCCCCAACTTTCTCCAGGGTGTCTCTCTGACTCTCCCCTCCTCCCTCAAAGTCAAAAGGAAGGGTGTGGAGGAGAGTGGGGGCTAATGTTCGCGTTTCATTTCCGGTTCGATGACCTGGAAACCTTCCGATAAGACCATGGAATTTATCACAATCCGTGTGTCTGTTCTCTCCTTTTACATTACAGAACATTACTGAACATTACCTTTCTCTCTCGCTCTCCCTTACCTTTGGATGGAAGTAGATTTGCAGTCTCATTCTCATTTCAAAACCTTTTTAGGAGTTTAGAAACCAGATTCCCAGATTTTATTTTTATACTGTGGTGGTGGTGGTTGTGGTGGTGGGATATTTTCTGTTATCCATCTATTCATTCATTCAGACCATCAACTCACAGGGTCCATCTTCAGCTCAAGCTCAAACAACCTCAACTTTCTCCATTTACTAGTCAGATTGGCTTTCAAATTCACAAATCCTATTACCTTGTATTACCTCATCTCCTTCATCTGATCTCCTGCTGGATGTTGAAGAGTCGAGTCAGAGGGTATGGATACAATGGGATAGCTGGATACTCCAGACTTTTCAAATCGGGCCTAAGATCGGATATGCAGTATGATGGTGAAGAACAAATATGCTATTTATTTGTGGATCAGAGAAGCTTTTATCTCTTCTGGAGATATCATGGATCTTTCATTCATTGAAATATAGAAATGTAAAAACAAAATCTCTCTCCATGAGTTTCAGATGAGGCTTTTGTTTTCCAAGATCTGCCTGAGATTGAGATTTCACTTGGGTTATGTATCAGTCTTTTTATTTGTATATTACCTGCGAGGAAAGGAGCTTGGGAATGTAAAGTCCTTCCGGAATCATGATTTGTTTGAAAATTGAGATCGAGACTTATTATCTGGGTTGGATCTATACTACTTTAATAAAGATAATCAAGTCAATACTTGAGTTGCTTTGAACTTTAACTTTAAAAGAAGATCGTAGACAAAAAGGAATAGCCAATGACTCATATTTAATTTAAAACGACTCTCCAATTTTTCATGCATACAATACTTCCGAATGATCCTTTAAAAGTAGTATTTAAATCTAATCGTCTGTTTCTTGAGGAAAACATATAACTCCGGGATTTATTTATATGCCAGTATGTAGTTGAGCCATAAGGATCCCCGGAACAGTAGGACTCCATAAACGTGTAACAAATGGAACAATCATCACGGTCATATAGACTCTCATCATTATTATTTGGATCCTCCTCCTTGGAGTTCCGAATCTTGGGCTCTCTTGTTCTCAAGTCATCATCATGAGGATACATAAAGGAAGAAAGTCCATTCATTATCTCTCTTACCCCACTTTGATTCATCCAACTCGCCTTAAATTGCACAAATCCCAAATTATTAGACGTAATCTCTGGGAGTTCTTGGAGCCAAGTTCCTTTTCTCAACAAGAGAAAGTCTCAAACTCATCCTTTTGTTAAGAAATCGTTCCAGAAATCAAGGTTCTATTAGATCAGTGGCGTAGGTACAATCCCAACCGTAGACAAGATTACCAATCAAATTCATCTTTCACCATATTAAATGTTTAAAAAAGGTACCCCAATACTTGGATTTTCAGGATGCTTCAATCAAATCATGTTGAATACAAATACAAACAATGGATATTATATCATTGCAGAAAAAAATTCATCCGATCATGCCACTGGACCATAATATAATAATATAATAGAGAAAGGACCTTAAACCTCGGTTCTCATCCTCTTTATTCATGTAATAGCTTGAACTGGCTGGAGAAAAGGGATCCGAATAATATAATATAATATTGGGAGGAAGGGGCCTCCATCCAGTCAAGGCAAAAAATGACAGTGGGATTGGTTTTTTTCATTCTTTCAAATATCAGTTTCCTCCAAGCCCCTCTCCCTTTCCAGGCTCTGTGCCAAAAGTTCTTCCAGAATGCCAAAGTAATTATCTGTATTGTCATCATCATGTTGAGGGATGGAGGACGGAGGAGGGGAGTTGTTCCTAATTCCTTCTCCCTAGACTCCCTCCATAAACTCCTTTAACGACCTCGGATAAATTGTTATATGGGGTTAACCACCAGATTTTATCCTTTTCCTTTCACCAAAAATGCTCCAGGAAACAAGATTTCTTCTTCCCCCTCGAGCAAGGTGATTTTATAGAGAGACGAGTTTAAAGTAAGTGGATGACTCTCACCATTTAAATGATGATGATGATTCTGGAACAAGTTTAAAAACCTATCAAAATTATGGTCCATCAGCATCTTTTTGAGCGTTGCATTGTACCATTGGGATTAAGGGTAAATCATTGATTTTAATCAATGAGGTCGGATATCTCATTTTGAATAGCAATCAAAAAACATGTTTTCAAAAAAACCTTTGAGATTTAAGTGATAACAACTTGACCATCAAGTACGTACAGTTCAAGTCATCCAGAGACATTTAGTTTTTTGAATAATTTGCTAGCCAGACAAATGTCTCCACTTAACGTCTTTACTGAAGTTCCTCAAGGCAAATGCTCAAGTCCGTAGAGGACAATCATTCAAAAGTATGAGGGTCTCGGGACCCAGTGGGCTTATGGGACATATTGTTCCTAAACTCTCCGGAAGAATGTGTAAGACACAAATCATCACTTAATGAGAAATTTTGTATTTATTTATTATAGGAGTATAAGTCAAGTCATATAATCATCCTTTATTATTATATTTATCATCACCATTATCATCAAAGGTCCACTTAACTTAGCCCTTAAATATAATAATAATTATTACTATCATCATCATTATTACATTAAATTGTTTGTCTTGTTGTTTCAACTACTAAAATGATCTACTACATGTACTGGTATTTTATCCTATATTCGGTCTCCCAAATTCCTTGGTTGGATTAATAACATTAACAATAACAATAAGGATAGTTTTGGATCCTTTAAACACTTTCCAGAATCTTAGGAGACCTTTGGGAGACCTCCATTTCAGATTCTCTTGTCACAAGATGTAGTCCTTTCTATGATTTATTTGGGCTAATTGAGGGGACTCATTAAGAATCCTCCTCTCCTTTTCCTCTGGTCCATCTCATAAATAAATGATGGTTTAAGTGCTTTGGGATTAATGATCATGTTACTTTAGTACACTGTTTCTGTTAAATTCGTCATCATTAATCATCAGAATTATTAAACATGTCATTACTTTGATAGAAACGTAGTCTACTGTATTTGATTTAGTTTTCAATTCTAGTGAGCTATGTATATACATAAAAAACTTAAATTCACGATCATATAATTTTTCAAACATAACAATCACAATTAAGAAAGGAGGAAGAGGGCCCAAAGGAAATCATTTACCTGCTCCACGAATCAAATAATTTATGAATTACTGACTAAGACCTTTCTTTTTAGTAACAATTTAGGGGACGTCTATATTTAAAAATTTAGAGTCGTCTTAAAAACCGTCATTAACTAAAATTATCCTGAACTATTAAATTATAGAGAAGACCTTAAGTACCTTTAATTACGTATGTGGTAGTGGTTAACAATCCTAATTTATGATTATTATTAATTTGTTTCGTATGTATTTCAGGATAATGTTACCTTACAACATTTGTAATTTTAGTAACTAATAATAATATTATTACTTCAATTTTATTGCTTTGAAGAAGGAGAGGACTGTAAGATTAAAAGATAGGATTTGACCTATAGATATACATCGTGTACATTAAAAAGTCACACGAATACATGTTTATGCCCTGTTTCCATCCTTGTCCTTTATGTCTCCATTTGTAACAATAACTGGAGAGGGAGTAAAATACATGGATGTCCCTGGACAAAACTATGCATCTTGACTATTAATTAATTAATTATATAATGATTTATATCGTATAAGTTAAGATCCACAAAGAACAACAAGAACAAGGGTTAACAATAATAACAAAACAAAAAAATGGGGCTTAAGGGTAAAACATGCAGGATTTTTAAATGCCATTCACAACAACAATTTTCTCATCCTCTCTCATTGTCAGAAAAAATTCTCCCTCATGTGGGCTCAACTACTTTATAATCATATTTATATAATAATTCATAGTATTTATATTTATTATTATTACTTATGTTTTAATTATTACTTTCTTTCCACTTTCACCAATCCCTAACTTGAACCTACCTTATTTGTATGTATGTATGATTTTACAATAATATGAAGTTTGTCCTCTTCAAAAAAATGAGAGATTTATTTTTCTCTTTATTATGTAAAAGTTATACGCACCATTTCCGGGACTTCTCTTCTTTTTATTCTCTTCCTGCTACTAATAACCTTGTTGTAGGGCTTGTTTTTTTTGGTGCAATTATTTATTTAGGAGGAGATAAAAATAATAAAATATTTTTGTTGTGTTTCTCCTACGTTATGTTATGAGGGGAAACAGTGTTTTTACCTGGGGAAAGGGTGTTAAGGTTTAAGGTGCTAATGTACAGTAGTTTGTTTTGAGTGAGTGTGTCGTGTCATGTCCATGTATTTCTATTTGTATCATCTCATGTAAGTATAAAACCCAAGCCTTACTTTGTATCTGTTTTTTTGGAACTGATTCGAGGCATAACATGTTCAGTTGTTAGGATTATTGGAAGTAAGTAGGAAGGAACTCAAGGCCAAATTCTACAGAGTACAGACAGACTTGGCCAGGTAAGGATCAAACGGAAAAACCAGAAAAAGTAAGAAAAGTCCCAAGAGAGAAAGTGGAAAAGATCACGATTGGGTTGGCTGTGGGGAGGCTAAAGAGAAAGTTGGACTTTTGAAGTTGAGGTGAAAGTAAAACTTTCCCCACCATTGGACCCTCACTAACTAAACCAATCCTCTGGTACAGTGTAGTAGTCCAGATACTCCCAAATATGAGGTGGTAGAGTCCAAATCCTCAACCCATTCAATTATTGGGCCAAAAATAGAAGAAGGAAATAGGACAGAGTTGGACAGGGACCTTTGATGTCAACTCCTGACCTTTTCCTCCTCCTCCTCCTCCTCTCAATAAGACCAACAACTTGTTTTTTCTGTTGTTTTGATCATTGGGTGATAGTTTTTTTTAAGATCAGGTTTCATCAAAAGATAAAAATGTATTTTTAGACTATGAGAAACTCAGAAGAACTTGAATTTATTTTTCTTGAGTGTAGTAGGATGAAAACAGAAATTTATGACATTGTCATTGTCAGTAGTATACATAGATGCTAACTCGGATTTTTGTGTGACTCTTGCAATTTTGCAAGATCGAAAGTCAACGAGTCAGGTCAGAATATAAAAAAAACTCTTTGAAAACCTTGTCGTAACGTCTTGGGGTCAAAAATGAAACGAAAAAAACATTACAAAATCCTCAATATCCTCTCTTATAACAATCATATAAATACAAAATCCAAACACACAGTTCCAAGTCATAAATATAAGATAGCCTGGTTTAGTTATATATTTTCTAGGTATTTCTTTTCTTATTTCGTTGTTGTGAATCTGATATCACATCACATCAGAAGGAGTGGGGTCTCCTTCTGGGTTCCTTGCTTTTTTAAAAATAAGACGAAGGATGGTTGGTCGAAAGATAAGGGAAAAAGGAAACGGAAATAGAAGAAGAAGAGGGAACTCGGTTCCGGGTCACTCCTCAACAACCTCGCCCTTATTTCCTCAGAGAGAGAGACAGACATTTTGGGATTTTTTAGAAATGATGGTTTTTGGTGAAAGTAGAACGGGAGAGAGAGAGTGAAATAAAGAAAGTCGAGGTAGAGACATTCCTTGAGTCAAAACTAGTTTTTGTGGTTAATGTTCCACAGAGATACCCATGTGTGTACTACTGAAATGTCTGGAAAGTGAAAGTTCATATTTATGTGTATTAAAAGTAAAGCGAAAAACGGATTGAGATTAAAGAGAGTTTGTTGGGTAAAAAGGAGCAGAAATAATTTTTTTCTCTTGATTTTGATCATTCTTGATTTAATCATCATGCCATATTGCCCATATCCTTACTTTTGATTTTATCTGCTGGGCTTTGTTTCCTTGACCAGATTCCTTTAAAATGATTTTTATTGTTCTCTTTGAGTAAGCTTAGAAAATTTGAAAAATGAAATGGTTCTACCACACCTACCACTTGCTACACAGACGCTTACAGTCTTAGTATAAGAAATTTAAAAAAAAACTCAAGAGGAATTATTGTCAGTATTCAAGTGCCCCAAATTGAGAATCGTCTCAAAATCGATTCATCTGTTTTTTCCTTTCAACTAACGTAAGATGATCCCATATTTCTACCACAAGATCCTCCTGTGAAGTAGGATGATGAAAGGAACATAAATAAAACCCTCTAATCTTGATCAATAAGAAAAAAGAGAAGGAGGAAAAAAAGAAAGAATCAAAATGAATTTACAGAGTACTTTTCGATCCAAAAAAAGAAGTCAAGTCCCACCCGGGACGAACTACGAGGAAGGAGCAAAAGCCTCCTGCAATTCTGAATCCTTCCAAACTTTCACCAAGTCAGTACACAGAATCTATTTTCATGGAAAGGAGCCAAAGTCAAGTGCCAAAAAAGTCACAAAGAAGACTCTGAACAAAACTTCTCTTGGGTTTCCTTCTTTCCTTGTCTCTTCAATCTCCGTCCTACCTTTCTTCCTGTGACTTTCTCCACAACTTTCTCCGATGCCCCCAAAAAAACGGAAGATGAAAAAACCTAGGTTCTTGGTCCTCCTTGTCTAAATGCTCCTACTACACTATTAGATTAGGATTTCATTCAATAAATGCATTTGGATTAATTCTCTGTGTGGAAGTGCTGTAGTTCCAAATCCCATGTTTATCTCTCCTAAAAGGAGAAACATGAAAGAAAGGAGAAAGTGAGGTTTTAACTTTTTGGTTTCCCTCACTTCTTCATCTAATCCAAGAATGAGGGATAAGTAGAACAAGTGAATTCAGTTTGAAGGACTTTGAGAAAAACAAAAGAAAGAGATTCTTCCCATCACCCCATCCAGATCCAGTTTGTAAGTACTTGGTCTTGTTGTTGTTGGTTCGACACCTTTTATTATTCTAGTCATGTCCTCCATAGAAACTTATGTGAGTTTGACTTGGGGGGTTCTCCTTGGGAGGAGAAGACTTGACTCCGAGTTGATGTTGAGTTGAGTTGAATTCTCAAAATCCTTTACTTTTCTTCCTCTTTTGCATTCCATTAGGAGTCTTCGTCTAACGGTTATGAGTCCCCCATCCATAATTTTTAAGGAGACTCCCTAAAATGATATTTAATGAATCTACTTTTTTAAATAACCACAAGTTGAGAATAACAAATGCAAGAATCTCCTTGCGAACTTGCATAGAATATTTCAAGGGCTAGGTCCACTTATTCATAAAGGACAAGCCAGGACTGAACATATCATATGTTAACTTTTGTTGAAATGAGCTCTAGGGATACAAAACTTACTTTAGTCTTTTCGTCAATTCAAATCTTACAGTTACATCAATCAAAATAAGAAAGTCATTCGGATCATCCAATATAACATGGAGTTTAGATCAACCAAAAGACTAATCTTTGAACTCTGCTCTACAATCTATCATCGGAATAATAATAAAAAGCACAAGAAAGCAAAGGATATTTTCAACTTTCTGACATGTTCCAGTATCCCTTGCCAAAAACTGCTAACTGTAAGGATAATGAAATAAAAAAAGAAAGAGAGAATAGAGAAACGACAGGACAATGTCCAAAAGAGACCAAAACTCGGATCTCATTTTTTCTCACTTCCTTGTTCTTGGACAAGAACTGTCCTTGTCTGTATGTCACTCCCAGAGGCCCCGAAGATACCCATGTACTACCACTGTCTTTTACAAAAAATACTACCCGGGATGTGCTCTATCTGCAGTTATCTCCCTTCATTTTTTTGTAGAAAAAGGAAGGGAAAGTTATGATGATGAATGTGCGTGGAGTTGTCCCAGGTGTCGGCCAAGGGAGCTTCCAACTCAACTTTGTCTCTTCCCAAAGCTTGTTTAATTAATAGAGCAGAGAGAATTTTGGAAACATTTGGTGATGTGGTGAAAGTACAAATTTAGTTCAACATAAGATTTTTAGGGGTTCCTAAGCCTTTGGCTGATGATGAGTTGTAGATACACACATATAATAACATAGCTTGTAAGAAACTCGAATTTTTCAAAGGTCTGGTATGCACTCATTTCCTTTTGAGTTGAAAACTCTTCAATACAAATTAATACACCAGTTATTTCACAACACAGATAACTTTATTTAATGATCATTCGAAATCAAAATAGTTAAATCTTCCAAAAGGATTTTTTTCATTTTGTGTTCATCTATTTGTTAAATCCAAGGTTTTCGATATTTCCCCATGATAGGATCAAAGACCCCCTCACCTCATTCCAAGGAACTTTGCCTCCGGACTCAAACATAATTCAAAAACTACTAGGATACTAGCAGAAGTGGAAAGAACAGAATCAAGATATTTGTGTTTTTTTAACAATTCCTATCCTTTTCTTGTTTTTAAGATTTCACGTAGTATTGGATCCTAGTTTACCCTTATTCACACGTGAGTTTGAAAAGAGCTTAGAAAATCAGAAACAATGGAATGAGAACTCTTGAAGGAAGGAAAAAACTTGAGATGAGATCCTTGTTATTGTTCTAACCCATTGTTCAGAGTGGCTCTAAATAATAATAGTAATTCCTACTGCCTCTGGCATCACCAAAAAATGTTATCCCACTTATTTCAGAGAAAGTTTAGTGAGTTCTTCCTTTCTTAAGAACAACAAAATACCTTTGGATGGATCTCTTCAGGCTAAAACTCTTTGGTTCATGAAAAAAAACACAAAATATAGTAAGGTTAGGACGTGATGGCTGGTTTGGTGTTGGATTCTAAGAATCCGAACTCACTCCATAGTATAACTCATCGATTTACCGTAATCCTACTCACTCAATTGAGGTGAAGTAAAAAAGAGAAAGAAGAAATAACTTGTTAAATCTAGTCAGTTAGCCTTGGATCAAAGATAATACAGTTGGAATCCTTAAAGACACAAAAAATAAGAAAAATGAATTACTTGGTTAAAGCTTTCATCAAATACAAAAAGTCCTTCTCTCTGGCTGGACACTGTCCATCATCATCATTCAGACTATGTGGAATCTCGAGGCTTTGTAGACAAAGATGGTAATCTTATTGGAATCCTCACCTAAATCCCTACGTTTCCTCAATTTCAAGTTCTCTGAACTGATGACTGCATTATCCATTGGACCAGACTTTGGAACCTCCTTTAGTTTAGACGAACGAACCCAGAGAAAACACATTTTTTCCACAAAATTTTCATCCTTGTCTTGGTCTCAATCTTTCTCCCTTGGACTTCCTTAAAACCAAAAAATCCACACTCAAAAAATACCAAAAAAGACAAAAAAAAAAGACACCAAAGTGTGACTGGGTGCACTTTCCCCTCCTTGTTAACTCTAGCCTTAAGGGATACATATTGGATGAAAAAAATGTGCATGTCCCATTTCTTCAAACAATTTATCTTCAACCAACCTTACTTTTTCCATAGCTCAAGGAGAGAACGGAAAGCATGCAAAAACTCTCGGAAGAAAAAAAAGTTAACTTTCTTCTCTCATCATAACTGGGTTTCTGTTCTATTGATTTCTGTGAGTACATAGCGGGAGAGAGAGTCAAGTGTAAGGAAAGGAGGATTGGATGGAGATGGAAGGGTTGTTTGGACAAGGAACTCGGCTCCTCAATCTCCACATTCAACTACATTCTCTACATGTAATAAAATTGAGTTGTGATTGTGAGTATGTAAACACAAACAAATCAATATGAGAGAGAGAGTTCCAGTTTGTCAAATTTTGAAACATTAGAGAGTATTTTTTTTTAAAGGAAAGAAGGGCTTGATAGAAAAAAGTCAAATTTAAAATTATTATTTACGCATTCAAATTCACAGAATTAGCTCACCGGAAGGTAGCAAAACAAGACCGTCTTTGACAAGTATTTTTGATTTCTGTTTAAAAGTTGATATGACGCTGGGAAATCATTTTTGAACTGTGATAGGAATAGGACATGTTTCGGGGAAACTCTACTGCATTTCAAATTGCAAATAATACTTGCCCATTTCACTCATTTGGAGCCTATATTCTTTAGTATTTTCACAGATCTTGGGCCATCTTGTACCTGGAACAAAGGTAAGGGAAAAAGGACAAAGAATTTTGGTTGTGGACTGAACTGAATTGAGTTGTCCCAGCATCTCATGTGTATTAATACAATTCAGCTTTTAGAGCATAAAATATTCAAGTTTAATACTACCAAACAAACACAATTTCCATACATGAATACAAGACAAGGAATAATCTTTAAGGGAAGGAAAGAGTTCTTTTTTACTCTTGAGTAATGGGAATTGTCCTATTCTTTTGTACCATTCGTTTTTCTTGACTCTTGGGATAATGTGTTTCTCTAGGATTTGAAATGAGAAGAATGGGCTCCATTACTATATTTAAAAAAAAAACAAGATTGTGCTCCATTCGGATTGGAACAGGAAAAATGTTTTGTACGGCGTTGTAGGTCAACAATTGTGATAATAAAGCTGATTTTGAATGGATCGGATTTAAGTCGTCATAACCTTTAAGGTGGTATGGATTTGGATATCTAAAAACCAAGCAGGCCAGCCCCAAGTGAAACAGTAGAGAGTATATAAAACAATAGTTAAGTATTTTTATGTTAGATTTATCCTTTTGTACCTTTAGCTCATTTAAAAACACATTTCAACCCACGATCTTTAGTACCTTATGGAGTTGAGTTCAACGGGGCCAAGGTAATACACACGGGATAAAGTCTCAACAATCTTTACTAATTTATGAAGCCTTGCATAATCTATTCACACATTTAGACTTGCTAATCAATACACCTCCTCCTTAAAACCATAAGTATTCGGTATGGTAGAAGCTCGTATAAATAATAAAAACAAGAACCCTTTAACATAAATTATTTTGTAGTCCTTGAATAACTATAAATATTAAGAATTGATTCTCTAATGTCAAACTCATTGTCAATGGGAAAAAAACATGAATTATATTAAACCATTTGCTAGGAACCCATTAACAATTTTACAAAACTTTTCATTTCTTAGGACAAGACACGACGGGGATACGTTTAATCATAAACATTCATTCAGAACCTACCGAATTTGTACGTCTATCTATCTACCTGTAAATTCCTGAGTGTACACAACTCCATCATCATCAGATCCGTCCAAAAAAACAAACCAAACAAAATTGTAACTTTCTCCTCTTCCTTTCTATTAAATTGGACTCCATGTAATAATGTATTAGTCCTTTCACATATCCCATGGATGATTGAGTTGTCTCTCTCTCTCTTTCCCTCCCTATTAGTTCTAATGAACTAAATTGAGTGGAGATGAGGAGAGGAGAAAGCTCAATTGGCATATTTGTTCAACCTACTTTCCATGCAACTAACACTTTCTCCAGAGGAAATGAAGAAGGACTTTCCCGCATTTAAGGGGAAATGGATATGGAAAAATTTCTTTCGTTAAAACAAGTCCTATTTTCACCAAGTTTCTCGTGTACTGGAATTCGGGAATGAATTATCGGACGGAAGTTTTTCCATCCATCTGTCAAATATGAGAGAGGAAAGTTAAGGATTTTGTATTTTAGATGGATGGAGGACAAAGATCCTGATTCGACAAGAGTCATCTTTCCACCGGAAATTTCTATCATCATCTCATCATCCATCTAAGGATAAAAAGTGAGTCTGGAAAATGAAGTGAAAGAGGAAATGTCTATGATGATGGGTTATGGAATGGGAAAGGTCTGATGTTGAGTCTATGAGGATTTCAAATGAGGATTACATTGAACTTATCCCCTTCATGTATCTCGTCTTTGCTAGTTCTTACTTTTTAGCATAATTTTTTTTTTGCAAGCTGGTTCTAAAAATTTTTTTTTTAGATGAAATGATCCTGAGGAAAAAGGAGATGAGAATGTGGTTGAGGATGAAATAAAGAATTGTGTTACTCGAAGTACGGGGATATTTTTTCATCCGTTTGTTTTGAACAGAGCGTTTTTGATGGTGGCACTCTGAGCAAAAAAAAACACATTTTTCTTGCATTAAATTTATTGGATGGAATTCAGTTATGATCTTTTCATTTCATTATTGGTAAATCTGTGAGTTTGAGGTAAAACTAAATTTTCAAAGTTGTGATTTTAAGATGATTAAATCCTAAATTTATTTGTTTTGATTCATATTGTTATTATAACTTTCACATAGATTACCCTCTGACCTACCTTTCACTACGATTTAAAAAAAATAGGGACAGATTCATGATGGACACTTGAGCATGTATTATTCCAAGGTTACAACAACCTTTTCTTTGACTCTCCTTTTCATTACCGTCATCTGAAGCTACAGGGGTTCTCCTTCCATAAAAGTCACTCAATTTAAAATGGTGGCCACAAGAGGCTCTATGAGAAAACTAAACCGACTTTACTATCCATTTTCTATCCAAAATCTTTTGACTTCACAACAGAGGGATTTGATCCTCCGATGGAATTTTCTCATTTTCTCTTTGGATCATTCATTTGTTTCGAGGCGAACTTGTCTCGGCTATGTATGTATGTACTTACTGTCTGGAAAACTTAAAATTAACCCAAGACTTCCACAAACACTTTTTAGTACTCGACTTAACTGTAGCTCATCAAACTTAACTTGTGTGCTTCCCACTACCTTTCAAATCTTTTTCGTCTTTTCATTAAATCCCCAGTCTTCTTACAACATTCATTACATTTGCCTTTAGACTCTTTTCAGTTTAAACAAAAGTGGTTCTGTTCTTGTTTGTTTCTGTTTATCCACTTCCGTTTTATAAGATGGAACTCATGATGTTCTGCAGGGAGAAAGTCTCTTTTTAAAACTTTCTCCTGATCATAAAAAATACTAATGTTTGTTCTTGGAGTGATACAAGCTATAAAATAAACATAAATGAAAGTAACAGTAGTACAGAATTGTGAAAGGCTCAAAAGGGGTTAAGACAAATATTACTGTTATTATGGAAAAAACGACTCTTCTGGAAAAGATTTGTTTAAAAAAACTTGTAAATAAGTGGATGACTAGAAAGGTAATTAGTAAAACTTTAAACAATTCAAATCCAAATCCTAGAGAAAACCTGAAAATCCCTCTCGTTTCCTCCCATAGCCAATCCCGTTAGAATGGATCTATTAAAACGGAAATGGACTCCTGTAAATCCATGACTCTGTGTTTGTGATTGTCTGGGTGAAACGAGAAAGTCTACAGAGTGAAAGTAGAAGGGGAAAGGAGGATCCTCTCATAAATCATATGGAGACATGATTAATTCCTAGGGTTTTTTCTCATGTAAAAATGCTGGGTCATCAATGGAGGCCAGCCAGCCAGCCTTGGATCCAAGAACCAAGAAGAAGGAAATAGAAAATGACTGATCTACATAATGTATATAGTCAGCCAGTCAAGTCAGAGATTTAAGAGTTCCCAAAATGTTGGATTAGGAAAAGGATTAAAAATCAATAAAAGTAATTTAGATAAGATGAGGAATGGAAAAAGGAGAAAGCAGGAAAACTGACAGAGTTGATCCATGACTTTGCTCTATTCAAACCAATTGAATTATAAATAGGAGAAATTAATCATGGACATAATTATAAAATAGCCTCAATTACAAGAAATTTAATTTCAACAAATAAATTTCATTTTCATTGCGATTTATGTAAGGTCACCTAACTCAAAAAGACTAAAACAAATAACTCTGTTTGAGACGAGTTATTTGACTCGGGTTTCTGCTGACCCCATGTCACTTATATAAGAAGATGAGTTGGCAGAACAGAGGCAGCTACAAATAAAAGTGTTAAAGGTTAAAAGAGACCCTGGTTGGTGGAGAAAACCCTTAAATCTGATCCACACACACTATACTATAGTAGTAGAATGGATGGGTTTCAAAGTGAGTGACACAACAATTAGGCACAACATCAACTCGTCCTTGGACACCCCTCGCATCCCTTCAACTTCAACACTGACTTGACTCTTCTTGTAAATAAAAAAAGAGAAAAAAGAGTAGAAAAAAGAAAGTACTCCAAACAATACCCTCCTCAAGAAGCCCAAGGTCTATTCCCTCTTCCTTTAACTATAGTTGAACTCAACCCGTTTATATTGTGGATGGACTGTAAAGTGTGACCATGGTCAAATGAGCTTCCTTTCTCTCTGAACTGTCTCTACAAAATCAAGTTCAAAGCATTTAATAGGGCCATGAGAGGGAGAAAGGACATGGACCTTTCTCCTAAAGTGAAAGTGAACGAAGATTGAGTGGTCTCTTTATTTCGCTCTCTCTTTTTCTCCCTTCAATCCTAAATGTCCTTCTTATTTAATATTTCAAGGGTTTTTGAGGAGGAAAAACTAAAGTTTGGATGAGACCGTCCAATATTTGTATTTTATTAGTTATTATGAGTGTGACTGTATGATCATGTTAATGTTGGTCTAATTAAGTCAAAGTTAAATTAAGGTGTAATGATAATATACCACGACCTTTTTTTAAATTTTGATGGGCTTGACTAGACTGG
>JAQIYE010000107.1:0-17754 GCA_034699765.1 Xenyllodes armatus
TAATTTTAATGATACTATAAACGATTAGCAAACATGAGCAGTGTAATTGCCTAGTCTTAGGGAACTGCTTAAATAAAATAAATTGAAATTGAAATTGAAATTGAGAACATTACCAACAAGTCGTTTCGTAGAAATGTAGATCCGATGATCCTCGTTTCTAAACAACTCTCCAAACTGAATTTTGGATTAGCACTAAAAACTCAATAAAGGTAGAAGACCTCATGTAGCGTATATGGCTTTTCCACATAACTTCTCGGACACAAAAAAATGAAGTTGAAGTCTTAGGAATTCCACAAAATGACAGTAAAGCGTTTGCTTTTGACGCACTCGGGCTAGTGACCCGAGTTTTTTCTACTAAAGCTCTTGACATTCACTTACTTGTCGTGAGACTCCTTCCTCCTGGATGGATGAAGTTTGGAAATGATCCTCTTCTAAGGCCCTCAAGGAATCCATCAAAAGAAATAAAGTCAAGTCAGGAGGGTGGTGGAGGTGGTGGTTGTTGGTGGAGGTCCATGACAGACAGCTGAACTTGAAGTTTAACTTCCTATGGTCCTTCACTATATATTCTGATCTGATGGTGTGAAGAGGTTAAAGACAAAAGTTGAAGGGCTCTCCTTGACACTCCCTTCAACCCGCCAACTTATTACTCTCCTGTCGGTGGTAGGCTGCTGGTCTGGTTGGCTGAATTAAAAATTCTCTCCAGGTTTGTTGAGAAATTTGAGGAAAAATTCATGGAAGAGATTCCATCTCAAAACCGGTCCATTTGTTTCTCATTCCTCTGTCTTAATTCAATGATCCATCCATTGTCCTGTCATGAGAGAGACTTCTGATCCTGGAGTTATGATTTGTAGTTGTTTGACTAATAAGGTTAGAAAAGAAAGGAGTTTGACGAGGCCCGACGTCTGAGTAATTTTCATCAACCATCTTTGACCTTCAACTCGTATTTGGTATTGCATTTGTTGGATAAACAAGTTTGATTCCGGGTAATTCTGAGATAATTGAACTTTGGAGATTTCAATGAATATGTATGATTTATGCCACTTTATATCTAGAGGGTTACAATGGATTGAGATCGGCATGTTTTTGACAGGGTCTCTGTGGTTGAGACTTACTCTGGGAGATGAGTACTGTATGACATGACCCTCCTTGACTTTTGACTCCTTGAGAGGTCGAATGATTTTGAGAAGTGTTTTAAAAGCTATATATAGAATCTCAATTCGTTTGAATTGTTTACTAAAATGATAAATTCGACACTGGAATCTGACGTATGGCGAGGAAGTTAGACAAAGCGTGAATGCAATTTTAGGTTCAATCCACTACATCATTTCATTACAATTGAATAAGAGCTTATTTTAATATCCTTAAATTAAAATTACTTTTCAACCTTTGAAGCTTAGTAATTTAACATAAAATTCACCGATTGTATTAAAAGTGTGTATGTATAGTTCTTACATGATCATTTACTCCTTCTACTATTGGGTCCATTACGACAAATCTTCTTTGAACAAATACCCTCATTTGTCATCCTATTGTGGTTAGGAAATCTTGAATCGCTATTCTGTTACACTACGTTGATTACCTATTTACTAAAAATGTTTTAATAAATGAAACATTTATTTACAAAAGAGGATATGGATTAAACAAACTAGTCTTTGTGTAAAACCTGTCAAAGCAGAGCACATGGCTTAACATGATTTGGGCTTTGTTGTTGTTAAAACATAATTCTAAATTCTAAAATTGACATATTACTTTCAGAGGATCCTCAAAATCGTACCCGATCAAATTACTACTAGGCACGCTTTTAATATTATGACTTCATTGTTCATTCATTCATTCATTCATTCATTCAGGATCATGTAACAAGATACCAATCACTTCCGATTTTTGAATTGTGTGTTGCAAGTTGTAATGTGTCATAAATAATTAGGATCTCATTCCCCAATTCCAAAAGATCTTTGTCCATATTTTTAGGACAAAACAACAAAACAAGAGTTTCGTGGTCTAGTCTAGTCCTAGTCTAACAATTGAAGGACCCTTTCAGGCATAAGCCCATTTTACAATAACCTCAACATCAATCCCTTAATATATAAATAACATTCTCATCTCAAGTACCCCAAATTGAGGGGAATTAATTAATTATTCATGGATGAGGTTGATCAAACGTGACGTGAGTCAATTTCAAAGGATAAAATGGATACGAACCCAGATTTAATGTTCTTCCGGGCCAGCCAAAACCATATTAAGTCAGTTTATGAATGGAAATAAAAAGCACTAAAGGCAGGATGATAATGTGACTCTGCTATTTGAAGAAGATCCGAAAAGCATTTTCATCCCACACAAAATCAAAGATGAATGATGCGGATGACTAACTATTAATAGAATTCAAGTCGTATCACAATTTGCAGTTTGGGATCCATTGCAATCGATCCCTTAGTTTCTAACTCATTTAAGATTATAAGTGGTCTTCTTGATCCATTGCGTATGAAATTATTAAAATGAATCTCGCTTTATACTGTGTAGATATGATGTGTAGTATGAGAGGGGAACAATGAGGGAACAGAAATACTAGATTCTATTTGATTCGTATTGTAATTGTAATCTTCGAACTATGTCTATATGATATGATTTTATATGGAAGTCCGAGTACGAATCAAATTTTTTAAAGCCTCGATAAATTCGTTCTGGATAAGCCCGAGTTCTTTTAGATTGCTTTGAGTCATCAATATAGGGAGTCCGAGCTCAAATGTTCCATTTTCAGAATTTGCAAAATTGCATCTTGACTAACTAAGTTGCAAATAAGATACTGTATGAAAGGGAAGAGCAAAAAGTCCTTTCTTTCTTTTACAATATTAACACACCACAACTCAATTATTAATCAAGAAGGATCATTTTACAAATGTACTTGGTTGTATACAAACTTTGCTGAGTGTGAATAATTGCAGGTGTGTACTTGTAATTACAGAGTGATAATGAGCTCTGGGGCTCACTTCCTTTCCTTCATGTATGTCTCATTACTCACTTCAACAACAACAAGAAGGAGAGAGATTTTGCAGATAAAAGGTACAATTTGTGAATCGTTGTTTCTGTAATGAAATTTAAAACCCCATGTCTTTCATGCATCAGCAGTATAATTTAGTGGCAAATTAAGTCCCACATCGATTGAAGACTTCCAATACTCCAGGCTTTGATAAGCTGAAGATATGTCACCGACCTTTGATTAGGTTTACTTTGGTTGATAGTTGACAATGGCTGCCGGGTTCGTTAAAAACCTTAACCAGTATTTCCGAGATAGATCGCTTTTGGTCATTAATTATTTATCCAAAAACTAGTTCTTAATTTTGAGAAGCTTTGGTCCAAAGCAAAGAGCCAATTCGGAAGTGTGAGCTTGCTACGATTTTTAAACTGTACTGGGCAGATGTCAAATTTAATACCTAATCCATCATCAACCCTTTCATTAAAGCAAAAGGATGAACCAATACATGTCATGTTGACATATGAATATGTATTTTTTGCAACAATTGAAGCTTAGAATTTAAATTGCTTTGTGAAACATTTATAAGGATGTTATACAGTAATATCAATAAAATAGTTAGTTGTTGTTTTATAATTCGTACTTTTGTATTTACTTTGAAGTTGAGAAGTTGACATGAAAGGAAATGTGGGATCAGGTCAATATATTTATGATGACAGCCAATTTATCATTCTCTGTCCTGTTTATAAGTACTTTACTTGGAACAAAGTTTAATTAAAACTTTCCAATTAAAATTATATAACTACGCAAGGATATTAAATTTTCCTTCGTTAAGAAATGACAAAATCTTGCTGCAAATCAAATGATACTATAAGCATTACTTCAAAGCCAACTCATTTTTAAGAATGGATGATTCCATAGTCTAAAGTAAAAAACGACTTGGTGTCGTGTAAACTCGACAATCGACCCCCAAACAACTGCAGACTCTTAAAAGTTCAAGGTGGCTCCATAAATTACATTTCCTGTCATCAGTTCATTTTGATGATGAGAACAATCTTAAACATTATCCAAAACTCACAAATAATGAAACTCCAGAACCCCACAGGTTTTCTTTCATGTCTTTTTTTTCAAGGGCCATTCTCTGAAATATAATCCAATGCTATAATACACTTTCTGAAATAAAACAAAGGGTAAGAATGAAAGTCTCATTTGATGTAGTTAACCAACCTCATAAAATCAAAAAATTTCGGTACTTTGTTTTGTACAAAAAAAACTTTGGCTGGCTGAATCCCATGCTGAATGATGGCATACAAATAATAGGAGTGGGGATCCTCCTGATAATAATGGTAAATCTGGTTCTATTATCCTCATGTTTATTTTCTCCGACTTGGATCAAATCAACTATAAAACTAAATGTCCGAGTTATCTTAATGTTAGCCAGCGGCAATTTAATGGGGAAGTGATTTCTTGCTTGCTTTAAGAAAAAACCCTTTAAATTGCATCAACCTCCAAATTCCAGGATATAAAACGGAGATCAGACAGGGAGGAGAGTCATTATTATTATTAGGTCGTTCGATGAACATTCCAATTTAACTTTTAAAAGAAATTAAACAATAACGACCGACCGGATTTTTTTTACAAAGATGAATGTGGGTTACTAGTCAAGTCAGGTCACGTAGTCGTCCAATACATATGAGAGTCGACAAAAAGTGTAAGGGGGAAGATGAACAAACTGGAATAAACTGTGAATTTTGGTCCATGTTTGAATTTTATCCAATTTAATGAAAGAGTTATACCTTGTCCTTAAGGTACTGCCATCGCCATCCTTTGTTCCTATTCTAGCGTTTCAGGTTTTGGTCCCAAAATGCACCCGCAGCAGAATTAAGGGACAGATAACTGATTATCTGTCCCTTGAATCGCATTTTGCTAAAATAAAATGACGAGTACTTAAATGTGTTTTAAGTACATGTACATTTAAAGGTACTTTATTAGTTTGATTCACTTGGAATAGCCAAATTCCTATTGAATTTGTTTGTGTTAAAAATTTGTATTTAAAAAAAAATTCTTATTGCATGCATTGCATCCAAATGAAATTGATGATTTCAACGTTCAAGTCCTTTGGGTTTCTAAATTGATGATTGTGAACATTTTTTGTAAAATAGAAACAGTCTCACTTGATCCCTTAATGACCTCGTGCATTATCAACTATAAAGTCCAATGTAATAATTTTAGCTTAAATATAAATGACAAATCAATTAATAATTTTGCGTATATTTTTATTTATTTCTGCTTTCAGGAGGGAGGTTCTCCTATTTTACCCCTGCTCACAATCACGGTCCTCGTCATATCCCAAGTAATAGTCCCAGGAGAATCATTCTTTTTCCCTAGACTCCTCAATAGACGACAAGTAGTACGTGGAGGTGGAGTCCCACCCCCTCAAAGAGGTCAAAGGGGATATCATGAAGATCAAACTCAATTTAGGGTCCCAGCCCCTCCACCTGGTCCTTTTGGGACAAGTCAGAGGGGTACAAGGACCCCGCAGCAGCAACAACAGCAACAACAACCTGGTCCATCACAACCGGGTAGCTTTAACAATAACTTTCATGTGCCAAAAGCCCTTTGTATAGCCTGTGACAAATTCCCTTGGACTCCAGTAGAAGGAGAGAGTGTGAGTCAGAGGCCGAGCTCCGTTCAGGGCCAGGTTTCTCCTCCAGCTCAAGGTCAACGTGCCCTCTCCGGCTTTCAAATTCAAATCCACGAGCACGAGGGATCTTCAGACCAGCAATATAAAGTTGATCATCATTTAGAGGTCACGAGAGAGCCTGGAGGACGACTCATTATTAATGCCCTAGGGCCAAATGGTGGAAGTAGTAGTGAGGCCCAATCCCAAAGAAAACCACCAACTTTGCTTGTTCCAGTCTCATATCCACAGCCACAGTCAAATTCAGTTGTTGAACAACATAGTAGTTCAGGTGGCTACCGACCTCAACCTCAACCAGCACAAGCCCAACAAAATCATGTATTTGAGCCAAATAATTATGCAAGGCCCAGTTCAGCAAAATTACCCCTCACGGCTCAAGAACCAGCGTCTTCCCCAAAACCTAGCCCAGTTTCTTCTACCGAGCCTCCAAACCAGGCTCAATCAGCTGCTTCTGGCCAAATCAGTCACGACGGCCCTCCGTCATCTGTATACTTTTTTAATCCAAATAGTATGACGTTTCCACATCAAATCCAGTCCGTCTCTCCACAAGGGCTAGGTAGCCCTTCCCAGCAGCCACAAGGTAGTGGTGGTGGTGGTTATACATATCGACTTAACACAAACAATCCACCCCGACCACATGCAGGTCAGATTTCTCCAATTACAGTTGGAGCAATTCTGGCAGCTCAACAAAATGGAATACGAATTCATGATATTCAACCTGCTAAGCTCATCTACCAAACGCATATAACTTCAGGAGGAGGTTTGGCTGGTGGTGGTCTTTCACAATTAGGAGGCTATTCAGGTCAACCACCTCGTCCACCTCAATTACAGTATGGTTATCCAGGGCCACCACCTCCTCCACCTCGACCTCAATCTGGTTATTCAAGACCTCCGCCCCAACCGCCATCTGGGTATTCTGGACCTCCTTCTCAACTACGACCGCAACCAGCTCAGACGCAAACAGGATACTCTGGACCATTACCATCTCCATCTAATTCAAATCAAGGTCCAGGACCTTCTTCAGCCCAAGGCTATTCAGGCCCAGCTCCAACTCCACCTCAAGTTTATTCAAGGCCACCACCCAGTCCACCTCAGGGTTATGTAGGGCTACCACAGTCTTTACCTCAGGGTTATTCAGGGCCATCTCCCAGTACACCTCAGGGTTATGCAGGACTACCACAGTCTTTACCTCTAGGTTATTCACGGCCATCTCCAAGTCCACCTCAGGGTTATTCAGGACCACCTCCCAGTCCACCTCAGGGTTACTCAGGGCCACCTCCCAGTCCACCCCAGGGTTATTCAGGGCCACCGCCACCTCCAAGTCCACCTCAAGGTTATTCAGGTCCATCACCCAGCCCACCTCAGGGATATTCGGGGCCACCAAACACTCAGCCACAATCTGGATATTCTGTACCTCCGCCACATCCAACTCCTCAAGGGGTATTACCATCACATTCTACGAATCTGATACATCAAGGAAATGCCCTACCCCCAAGTATAAAGTTTCCAATCATACCGTCTCATCCACCAATAGGTGGATCCCTGAGATTAAATCAAGTGCCCCTAGAGGCCGTTCCAGGTCACATCCCATTCTCAAGTTTTGGAAGACCTCAAACTCCTGGAGGTTACGGTCCTGCTATCTCAATGTTGCCACCCAAACCCCTTCCTCCAGTCCGTCCATATAGAATGCCCCCAGTACCCCTCCGGGATATGAGACCACCGGGAGTACTCTTAGGTCATGGTCAAGTCCCAATTTTTGACTCATCAGGTTCAAATTCTATTGAGCCATGGCCAAGTATAGCCACACCAACTTCGGGTCCTGATGTAATTGAACAATCCAAACCCCAAAGTACTGGAACTAGCCATGTCATCTTCCCCTCCGAATCTACACAGGAATCATCATCACCTTCGCCCAACCATGCTCAGAATAATCAAGGTCAGCATCACGTTTCTACTCCAATTCAAATCCATAATCCCGGCCAAAGCTCACCTTCCAACAGTTACACTTCCTTCAGTTATGTTCAATATGGATCACATCCTGAGGTCCTCCCTATCCCAGTTCCACCTCGTGGTAATTATGGTCAAACCATCTCTTCCTCAAATGATGTTCCATCCCTTAAATATCCAGAACAAGTAAATCCCTCTGTACCCCCAACTGGACTCCAGTCATTGGATGATGAGAGGGAACCTCCTGAATTTTCACCTTCAACAAAAGGAACTGGCCACAATAAGCGTCCTTCCTCTTCAATGGATCAAGTCAAATCTCATGAAGTTAGTTCATCTGCATGGGAAGTCCTCCCATCCACACAATACGACATTACTCATTTGTTTTCAAAACCATCGAGTCCGACTCGAGATCGTGTCAAAGCTCCATCTAACCTTCCACTCCCCCTCCCTGTCCCAATCCAAACGGGGAGCCCTTTAAAATCTCCAGTAATTGTGGTCAGTCATAATTCAGTTGGTGGAGAATCTGGAGATTCGGCTAGTTCTCATACTCATACTTTACCCAATAGTTTTGGAACTGGTTCTGGACCATGTTTTCAGAAACATCCATTTAATTTTAATTGGGGCTCTGGAGGGAACACTGGAGATATTGAACTCTCGGCCCTAATGCATGCTCAAAGGACTTCATTCCTTACACATCAACATCTTACTCCAAATTCTGGGAGTGTCCCTTCCCCTGCCCATGGTCATGGTCAAGTGAGCTCGAGCGGAGTTACTGGCTCAGAGTCCAAACCCTCAACCACTTACTTGACAAATGTAAATCAAGGCTCCAATGGAAACGAGCTTAATGGTGGAGCTAAAGAACCTCAGAGTTCAAACTCAGAGTCTTCAAAAACATGGAGTAACCCACCGGAGCAAGGGATTGAAACTAAACCAGAAGTTCTCAATGACCTTGGGTCACAGTCCCAGAGCCTAAATTCACAAACAACCCAAGAGGCCCCTCAAGCTCAAGCTGGTTCAGGTGATCAAATAGTTGTGAACTGTAATAATTCTCATCAATGGGTATTACCTGGAAATGGAGCTCAAGGGTGGCCTGTTACAAGTGGGTTTCAAGGCTCAACCAAAGGATCCGCTGTGACACCATCATATGTGTACTACTACCCACCATCACCAGTCTATTGGGTTGGACAAGACTCAAAGGACTCAGGTCAAGGTTCTTCCAACTCAGGAGGACAATCAAGTTCATACTCAACACAGGTCATTAAAAATATTTACTATGACCCCATGGTCACTCAATACGACTATCATTATCCACCACAATTGGTCCCAAGTGATTCTGGATCAAGTTCAAGTTCTTCCAAAAATTCGCCCATCCTCTTCTCTTCTCCACTTTTTAAATGGTCAAATCGAGTAGTGACTGGACCAAAGCCGGACATTAGTGGTTCACAACAAGGGTTTTCTTCTTCATTCCGCCAAGAGGGATCTCAAGTCGGAGGATCCGTTAAGGAGTCTCAAAGCCTTAGCTCAGCTCAAGCTCCATTTGAAATTATTAGTGTTGGAAGAGAGCCAATGGATTTGTATGACCTACAGAGTTTGGGTATGTTTACTATGATATTTGTATTTTTGAAATCAAAACTATAATATGCCTTAACGTATTTAAAAAAATTTACATGTTCTATAGATGGGTCAGGCTCTGAGGGGCGTGAACAGAGTTCTGGAACTCAGTCATTCATCTTCAGTAAATTGGTTGGTCAAGGACAAAAGCAACAGAATCCTTCGGATCTTCATCAAGCACAACAACATATGAGTCAAGGTCAAGTTCAAGGCATGTCCCAAACACAAGATCATCCCCAAATTACCAAACCCATCAAATTCTCTACAGTAATCCATTCGGCTCCTCTCATTCCCGCTGGTTCATCCTCCGCTGGAGCCACAATGGAAGAATCCATGGCTGAGTCTGTTGAGTCCTCGTCCTACCTCACAGGGACTGACCCAATCTTTTCTCCACCAAAGACTGCAGTAAAATATGGGATGAAGGAGTTGGTTGATGAAGAAGATGATGAAAAAGAGGATGCTGGCCCTCCAACCAATAGTCTCCTCTCAACCTTGACCCGTCAAAATGAAAATGGAATTGTTGGACCCACTGCCCTGGCTAAATGTGTGACTGAACCCTTGAACACAAAAACGAATCAAGAGGTCCAAGAGACACAGGCTTCGAGTCAATCAACTGAAGGATCCACGAGTTCTCCAGTGACCCTTGTGACCTACACGGCAGTTCCATTTCTCATATCAGAGTCAAGTTCCGAGTCCGAGCTCAAATTTTCTGCCCCGTTTGGAACGAGAGAAAAAAGTCGGTACCGTGTTGGTAAGTGAGCTGGATTATTTGATGTATACATATGTTACCCGATCCTCTAGGCCATAAAAAAGTTACGAGGCCGCGGGTTCAAGGTGACCTCAATTTTATCTTTGAACTTTTAGTACATTGAGGGCTATTTGGAGATGAGATGAATTATTAAGTAGCTAGAAGAGGGTTTGGTCCAAACAAATAGTCTGTTAATTGTTCTTTGTAGTTCACCGGTTTAGCTTCTTTCAGAATAAAAAAAAGTACCGCACACGTGCTCACACCTTGAAATGTCTTTATAAATTTTGAGCTCTTTGATCTTTTTATGAGTTGATTCATATAAAAGTAATGTCAGTTTTTAGGTCTGTCCAGATGCTTGAGCATCATCCAAGTGGGTTTAAAATAGCACTTTTAAACTGCTTCGTGTTCATAAAACCCCAATCAGTAAAATTTAAGTGCTTTATCTAATCAAAATCCGAATCTTTATTATAAGCACTCCAAAGTTTTAAGGTGCTTTCACATTATATCGTTTGTCTTTTTAATATTTCTTAAAATTTGCCTAAGTTTACACATGATTGTAGACATTAATTTTTACAAGAACCTTACTGATGCCAAACACCACCACCTATTGCAAGAGCACTTGAATTTGAGTTTCTTATACCAATATTTTAACCTAAGCCTTGACCATCAGAATAAATTATCCCTTCGCTTGAGAGCTCGAACGTATTTTCTCTGAAAACCGAAAGGGTTTTGTCAGAAGGCTAAAAGTACAAAGAAGACCAAAGCTCATTAAAAAGACAAATGGGAAGGTCATGAATTAGAGAATGGACCTCCACAATTCAAGGCTCAAAGTCATCTTCATGACCAGTTTCAGTTTTCAAGTTTAGGGCATTTATGGGAGGTTCTATAAAACTGTCTAACAGTGTGTTACACAAGACTTAAAAGACTTTGTAAAAGACAAAATTGAAAATCTAACATTTCTGAACTAGGCTTAACAGAACCTATTTCTTCTTTCATGAAGTCAATTTTCAAAAGTGCTTTAATTTTGAACATCATGGCTCAAAATATTTAAAAATCTCCTAAATGATCAATTGTTTTACTTACACACAGACAGACCAATTGATATTAGCAGTTTATGAAAAATCTCAAACATTCACACTTGTAGGCTTGAACCCCAACTACCTCCACTAAAGTGCAAAATTGCATGCCATATTTTCTAGTTTTACACTCCTCGAAATACTTAATAATTTGTATATACGTTGAGAAAGCGCTCAAGGTCTCCAAAAATACAGTGCTGAACATGCAATTGACGGGCCGTAGACTTCACATTGTGATAACTATGTAAATAAATAAAATGCAACATCTTAATTTTGTATGCATTTATTGGAAAGGAAATTTTCAATTTCCGTTAGAATCTCATTTCATTTTTTCCCTACGACTTCCTTAGTCCTCTTTGCACCTGCACCGTGAAACTTGGTTTTGGAATGGGAAGGGTTGCATCTACTCCTTCATGAACCCACATTCAATCATGAATCTTTATGATTGTGTTGGCCCACAATGTTATACACAAATCAAACTATTCTGAAAATTCAATCTACTAAATCGTCCACAGATTGGATATTTATTGGAGGATAAATGAAGGATTCAATCATTCATGATCAGTGTCACCTCAGTTATTCCAAGTACATAAAAATAAACACTGTGAGAAAATAAGGTGGATACTGATTTGATTTAACCATGAAAGTCAGGGAAAGTCGGACTTTTTGGTTCATTTTGCTTAATTAATTCAAAAATCATTTAAAAGGCATTCAAACACTACTACGCATTAAATTGAAAAGCTCAAATAAAGTAATTACAGACCAGTTTAACCCACAAAATTAAATCTTACAAAATCAGATATAAGTCAAGAGTTGAGAAAAAACAAGTCTTTCTTTTTGTTCTCACAATCAGTTAGGTCAGAGAACAATACGTTACGTAGGATCTACCAAGCTTTCCAAATAACTTTCTCCAGTAAACAAAAAGGAACAATTTCTTTCTACGTTTGCCCTCAACCTCACGCTCAAATGAACCCTTCAGTCCTTTATAGGAAGACCCTCACTCTCCTTAATTTGAGAGAGCCTGTCTGTCTGTCTAAGCTTTTTAGCTTGAGTGAATTGGCATTGGGCAACAGAAGAGAAAGTAATACAGGACAGTACAAGTGAAGCCCGAGAACAAAAACTTTCTTTTCAATTTTGCCACAATGAAAGTATTTAAGGATCCTGTTGGGCTTTCTCCCAAGTGTTTTCCTTAAAAGGCGTCAGGAGTCAGTAGAATGAATGGACAGATAGAATAGGGATATTCAGTTTGTTGATTGTTGACACTTCAAGGTTGAGTACGCAATCATTTTCAGCCAAATACATTAGGTCCTTTCTATTATACAAATCACTTCAATCAGCCCAAAAATCGTGAATAGAGATAGCTTAGAGTTTATATAGAGCGCTATCCTTATGAATGATTCAATTCTTGATTGACACAGTATTAGTATCTGTATCAAAATTTTAATATTGATTTCAATCTATTGAATCGTGGGGCCTTGTCTATGGTTCTTACGATACCCCAAAGGGCATCCTAACAAGTACTTCGTACACCTTAGGATTGATCAAGTGTCAATGTGCGTGGCCCCCTATTAAACTAGTGAATCCTGGTTAAAAGCAAATAAATATTTTTTTTCAGTTTTTGGTCACTTTGAGTCACATTAAATATCCCTATGTCATGTCTAGACTCTGGATTTTTAAAGGACCCTTAAGGGAGCTTACTCAAAACCTTTCACTGATATTTGTAAATAGAAATAGCCCACATTATTGCTAATTATACATCCCCATGTTCCACTTGAATTGATATTTTATAGTTGCTTTCAAAACCACTGTAAATAAACCGACGTAATGCGGATATAACAATGTAGCGGAATTTAGGCGCGTTTATTTATGAATAGTTACAGCGGTTAAACAGCATTAAACAGCGGTTAAACAGCGGTTAAACAGCAGTAGACAGCGGTTAAACAGCAGTAGACAGCGGTTAAACAGCCTTTAAATGGGCCAGAATATTGTTTAAATGGCGTAGAACATCATCAAACTCAAAAATAAAAAAATTCAAAAATTTGACCTTTTGACCTTTAGAGGTCAAACGGTTGACCTTTGGTCATGGTCGCCATGCCAAATTATGATCTCCTTTCCAACCCCCGTCGATTGACACCAATATTGACATGGATCATCAGGGGTACCCCAAGGGGGGTTACCATTGCAGCACCAGGTCAAAGGTCGCCTGGAAAGCCCATCTTCGAACTTGACCTCACTTATGACCTCAAAGGACTATCCTGAAAATCTGAAGTCCCCAGGTCAAACCGTTCTCGAGTTATCGTCTACACGGACAGACGGACGGACAGACCATATACACCTGCGATCTTATAATGGTTTGCTAATGCAACCCATAATAAATATTTAGGCTTTCTTGAGTCTTGAGAGCCCTTCTCTAAACATATCTTTCCATTCACATTTTGGGGTTGGTTCAAGTATAGTTTTGAGGAGAAAGCAAGAGAAAGTGAAAGTGTAGAAAGTTCCTTATTATTATTCATGGGAAACTTACTTTAGAATTTGAGGAGTCTACTTGAAAAAGGAAAACTCCTTAACTTTGGACATAACCACCCATTTACTTGAGTTTCCACTCAAGGCCTCGTTTAAGACATTTAATCTGTCAAGGGCTTCCTCAGAAAACCTTGGTTTTGCAAAAGAAACCCTAAGAATTCTCCTACTACTACAAGAGACTTCTCTAGAATTAAATCTTAAAAGATGAAAATCCAAGGTTTCTTTTTTCTTCTGTGCTTCTGGCTGCTATAAGTCAAGGACGACTGAGTATTTTCACCATTCCAATCCCAACTTGCTGAATGAGGCAACTTTATAAAGGGCCCATTAGTGGTGGTGGAACTCATGAGAATCGTTCGTTCTTTGAATGAAAGGAATGAGAGAAAAGATAATTAGACAAATTTTGAAAATTTGAGGTTTAAACGATTCAGATCCTGAACCATATTTTCCCGAAAGAGGTTTTGTTTCCTGAGGGCTCGGTCGGGAGTAAAATACGAGAATGAACTGGGAATAAAGTAATGTGACAGGGTTCATTTTGCTGAAAGGTCTTTTTCCATGGGTACGTCTGGAATTTCCTAAACAACTTCTCCATTCAAACATAAGAGGATCTTTATTAAGGATATGAAATGAAGTCTCTTTATGAGCTTCAGGGGAAAGAACAGCTGGAGAAAGACCTTTCTGGAATTTTGTAACTACCGTAAGATCTTCTCACACTTCCTTATTTTTTGAACCATGTTTAGAATAGCACTTTTATCAAGTTTGGTCTACTTTGAACATAAGAAAAGTTAGCCTAAGCGTCTTTAGAATATTGGTCCCGTCATTCTAAATATTAAAGAGCCCATTGCATTGTCTAGTTAAACTCCATTTCATAGTATGTAGTAGATTTACTTTCTCCAGGATGATGATGGAGCAATAAATTTTTGGTTGGTCTACTACTTGATTGTTCTAGAGGGTTATGGGGTTGAACCTGGAGAAAAAAACCCGGGTTTTCTTCCAAAGGAGTCGAGAAATAAAAGATTGGGTTGTACGACTTGTACTGTATCCTACATATAGATTTTGACTAGAAACTGGAACTGGAACTACTAGGGTACTGGGTCTCATTCAAGCTAATCCATTTCATTCCTTCTCCATGGTCTCTTGGGTGTATTTTGGGATTTGTTTTGTTCTCATTCTCATGTTTTAAGGTTATTTGGAAGGATTTAGAAGCTTAGTCTTTGGGTTTGTCTTGGAATTAACATTGACATCACATCAGTGTAAGTAAGTCCCTGGTTAATTCGAGTTGGGTAGTCTTGGTCCAGTCAGTAGTGTATTTTTGTTATTTGTTTAATAGACCCTTTCCTAAGAAATTGATGTCCTCCTAGGTAGAAACCCTGGTCAAATTGCTCATTTTGCTCTGATTGAGACTGTAGAAACAGGGAATCTGAGGCTTTGTCGGGCCTAATTCTTAGCATTAGACTCACCATGGACATGAGAATCAGTCTGAAGTGATTTGGGTAAATGGAGGGGCAATTTTATTGACTATAAACTATGATCTTGAGAGGGTGTAAAAAGAAGAGGCGAGAGAGAAAAAAAAACCCTGTTTCCAAAAGACTCATTAAAAAAATTTCTTTGATATTTAATGGGAGTTCAGTTCGGTTAGGGGCCATTGAAAGATTAAGGAAAGTATCATGAATGTGTTGCTTGTCCAGGAGGGGTCAGCATTCTAATTTTAAGGCATTATTTTTGTCTCTTTATATTAATGCACCTAATGAGGAAATTAGATGGGTTTTGTTTGTGGATCAAAGACTTTTTGGAAAGACAATAAAAACATTTTCAGAAATTGTTTTTTTTACCATTCGAATGTCGGGATGATTGTTCAAAGAGTCCGGAGATGATTTTATACAAGTTGAGTAAAAACATACAAATCCTGTCTCATTATTCTCCCAATTTTACAAATAACACACAAATTTGGATCATTATGTTAAAGCAGAGCACTATAATGTCCTGTGGCCTCTTTTGATTAAGGGTTCATCTCATAAAGGTTTCGAGTAAATTTTCTCTCTGAAAAACCTTAAACTAGACAACTTCATAAAAATAGACAAGATTTCTCTAAATTCGGGAGTGATGGTAGTGAAAGCAGGGTTCTTCAGGTATGCTCAAGATCCATTCTGTTTTATTAGTAGCTAAATCATCCTACTCGAACATGCATACTTTCATTATGATGAAACATAAAAGAGCCCCAATGCTCATAAACTTCCGTTCTCTTGTGTAAGTACATTTTTATTAGTACACGTTGTCTCGAGACTCGTGGAACGAACTAGTTGATGATGAGGAGGAGGAACACGTAGAGTCAGGTCAGGAGGACCCAGAGGAAAAACCCTTCAAACCCAATTACTTGAAGGTTCTCGGTTATGATCTACTCTAATAATCATGTATGCAAGGAACCGGAACTTGGGCCACCCCAAGGTCCAATGAGACCCTTTACTTCCTCCAGTTTATTAATTTAAGAATTACATACAATGGAAGGCTTGAGTTCATTCATGACTTTTCGACAACAAACAAACAAATTTCCTCTATTAATGCGCATACATTATGAATGAGGTCAAAGTTTTGTATCTGAAGACGAGATTCTCTCGAAAGTTCTTTAGAAGTTAGGTTTTGGCAGAAATTCCATGTTTTACTTTATAAACAACTTACTACTAATTTAGTAAGAGGATTTCAGGGATGGGGCTTGTTTTATGTTAGTTTCCACATGGAACCTTACCCACCTACATTCTATTAAAGAATTCATTAGAATTCCGACCAGCCAGGTAAAAAAGTTTCATGAATTTTTCGTATTTTGAAATCCTACAATACCTTTGTACCATTTTTGAGTGAGACAATACTGATTAAAACTAGTAGCTCAAAACTCAAAGCAGTTCGTAAAATTAATGCTGGGATTGCAAATTTAATTTCAACAAAAAAAATGCTTCAAAGTAGTTCAGTGTAAACCATAACCGGTACAAAACTTAGTGACTCGAATTCAAAGCCAAAAGACTCGGACTCGTTGAGAAGTAGAAAACATGTCTATACCATTTTTGATTTCACTTTTTCACAACATTTTATTGAATTCCTTTCCTGTATGAAGTTACACAAGTGAACGTTTGACGTTGACACTAAAATGAAATATTCTAAGAATTTTGAAAATTACTCAAATAATTATGCTCAAAACTATCTGTAATTGTAATCTCTTAAGTTTTCCATGCCTGTCGGCCCATAAACCAACTGTATAAAGAATCAGATTTTATCAATTAAGGCACATCGTAATACATATACTATCCTAGGGTTTTGAGAGAGTCATCCAAAAAGTTTCTCGTGGGAATTCTCGGCCTCGGGGGTGTTCTTCCAAAAAAAAGTTCATGCGTAATTTATGAAAACTCTAGCCCTATAGCAAGAGAACCTCAAAATTAACACAGGGATGATATATCCCCCTACCCCACTGGCCAGTGGAATTTTCTTTATAAGGAGAAAAATGATCTATAAGGCTTTGTCCGTAGACCGTCTTTGACGGTCTACCCCGTAGTCAAATACACGATGAAAGAGTGGATGGTATATGGTGGATGTAGCAAAAAATGTCACTACACTGGGAAAATTAGAAGGCCCTCAGAGCTTAGGGGTATTTATACTTATGTATCTATGTATCTATCTATACTTATGTATCTATCTATACTTATGTATCTTACTTATTTATGTATCCAATCCAACTCACATTCGTTAGAACTTTTTTACTCCTTTTTACCATAAAAATTTCCACAAAAAATGCTGAGTCCAAGACTTTTTATCATTTTAAAGGATTGATAAGGCCTAATAAGTTGCCCATCTTGGATTTCTAATTTTTCCAATTTTAGGAAATTTTTTATGCCTTTTTAAGATGATTGATTATTCCCTCCTCCAAATAAGTTTTTTACGACTCCACTGCTTATCACTAAAATATCAATTTCAATCATCTTTTACAACTGAGGTTGAGATTGATATTTTATATTTTCTTTCTTTAATTGTTTCCTCAAAAAATCCAACCGTTTCAATGCAATATCAATATGATAATGCTACGAATAAGCTCAAGCAAGAGGTCAAAGCAATGGCTTGGCCTTGGTCTTATACATTTAACGCTGCGAGTGGCGCAGTGCCAGATTGTGAATAGGTGTAAAAACTAATTGCAAAA
>JAQIYE010000108.1:0-17743 GCA_034699765.1 Xenyllodes armatus
TCTCACTCTTTCATTTCATCATTTTTCAAGGTATAATTTACTCAAGAAGAAGACAGACTTTTCTGAGCTAGCTTAGCTAGCACCCAAGCCTCCCACCATTTATTTCTCATCCCATTCAAGTTAAAGTTCCAATTTGAGGATTCCTCCATGGCCGGGAGGCCACTGGATCTAATCCCAAGACCAAGACCAAAAGAAGAAAATGACAAATCGACCAAAAAGAAGCTTTGAGATTGGAATGGGGACTCAATTCATGAAGACCATGAGAAAATCCATTAATGGATGGCTGAGATGAATACCCCATGGTTGCTCATCCTCAAGAGAGACAAGAATCTTCCCAACAACCAACCTGAAAATAAATAAATAAAAAAGTGGTAAAGGAAAATTATTTTTTGAGCGTATGAAATTGGTGGACACAAGACACAATGGACGCTCCTATTGATTCCTCATATGGAGTCCAACCCATAACCATAATGGATTGTGGATTTGTTTTCTGTCAACTTTCGCCAGTCAGTTTCTTTTATATGCTAGAAACTCAATTTACCCCCAAAATCACACGACATAAGCTTTCAAGTAAAACAATTTTGATCATATATGTACCTTTGCAAGGCTTCAATGAACCTTCAATAATGTTCTGTTTACACGTTTTCTCTTGTTCCATAATGTTACACATTACAAGAATATCTTAACACAAAAAGTTCTGATGTTTCTTTTTTAATATTTTGGTGTCCTCATCATCACCATGCATCCTTCATGATTTGACATGACATGACTACAAATAATAATAAGAGTTGGTCCCAACACGTACAGTCAGTCAGCCAGTCTCATCCATCCAGCTTCTTTACTGTCTGAGCCCCATTTGACATTTTTAATAATCATAAAATAGAACAGAAATGAAGAGTGGAAATCCGGGGGAGGAACAATGGAGTTTCATTCTCTTTTGTATTTTTTGTTCAAATTCAAGACTTTACTTTTGACTCCTTGTCTTTTTGTTGTAACTTTTTTCTAGTAGTAGGAACGATCCGTCCATGGACAAAAAATGTCTTGGAAGATTGAGGCTCAAAGGAGAAGAATGAATAAAGAATTTTCAATTACACAGTTCCTCCCTGGTGAAGTCTAACTAAAGTCTCTCAAAAGATAAAAGATAATTTTTAATGTATAATAGGAATGAGGGGAAACAGGACTTCTTTCTGACTGATGGGTTTTATGCATTTTTTGGTATAAGAATTAATGTAGTTTCTTTTATTTTTCTTACCAGCAGAAGACTTCCTTCTGATCTGTGTTAGTAAGATTAAGATTGTGAGGGAGAAAAAAGACAAGGGCCGAGTTGAGCTTTTACTACTTCTTATACACAGCAAGAGTCGCTTCCGTTCCTTCAAAAAACAAAAAAAAAGAACAATTGATCTCCAACCAAGTGTGGAGAATTTTCACTCACTCAGAAAGTCTCCCTTTAAACTTTTGACTTTTTTGTTTCGTTTCCAATACATTGAATTGGCTTAAACTTTGCTTTGTTTGAGCTTAGCTCTCTCAATCCTGGGGCTTATTCTTTTACTATATGAAACTTTGTTTGGTTCCAGACCAGAGCAAGGAAAAAGACAATGATTTAATTGTTTCAACGTTTACACAATGCACTTGGTACCAAATAAATAAAATAAAGCAAATTTATATGGATATGCAAATCATTTTTCGGAGTTCCTGTTGTTATTATTGTTATTACAATTTTCTCCATGCAATCACAAGCCGGTAAAAAGATCGCGTCACCTTTTCCTAGTATGATCCATGAAAGATTAATTGTACCGGATACCGGACAAAGAGTGACCAAAAAAAATAGATGACTAAACTACATGCACAAACAAAAGATTAGAGTTCTGTTTGGTGACAAACGGTTGAATAATTTACAACAATTTTATAATTGGGAAATTGTCTAAATTGCAATAGGACATTAAGATATAAATCCAAGTGTATTCCTAAAAATCTGACCACCAAACTATTGTCAATTGTACAAGTATAAAAAAGTCCTGAAGGGAAACCTAAGGATGGTACGGATGACCCGACGAAAAACAAAAGCAATAGAATTAGTATGGAAGATAATTATAATTTTGATTTTACATTGGGGCAAAAGCCTTAAGGTTCATCCTAAAATTGAACTCCACGAAGAACCAAGGATTCCCAGAGGGGAACATTTGTAAGAAGGAAGATGAAGCGGAACCTTTTTCAAAAAATAAAAGGATCTCCAAATTTAAAAGAACAAAATGGTGGGCTGTTCTATAGACTCCACGCTTTTGTGGGCTTGACCTTTGAACCCTTTTTCTTTATTATTTTTCCTCGTCTCCAACTCCAATCCCCTTCAAGGAAAGAAATTATCAAAAGATTTTAAGAAGACAAAAGTCGTGACCCCTTCCTTTCCTCATCTTTCATCTCAACGATTCTGTAAAGATTTTATTTCATTGGTTGGTTATTTTTTTGAGAATGGAACAAGGGCTCAAGGCACGATCAGTCATGACGATCACGATTTTGGGAATTTTTATAATTTTGAGGAGATATCAGAAAAGTTGAGAGTGGTGATTCTTTTATCAATTCTAAAAACTTGTCCCTTTCACCTTTTATGATTCACAATGAAGAATACTGGCAAAGAATGTTTTCAAAGATGTGCAACTAAATCATCTAAATGTAACTTGATGACCCAAAATTTCGGAATCTCTCATAAATGTCACTGGAGTTGAGTTAAATTTAAACGTCAAAATCCAACAAAAAATTGATTTTCCAATGAAATGACAAATTTTCTAGAAAAACACCCGAGTTTATTGGACGGGATATCCCTCCCATTCCCTTATTCCTCGTTTTTCATTCTCAAAAACTTGGGTCATAAAAATGAATAAAACCGAGAATGCCCCTCATGTTGATGTCTCTGAGTACGTTACTGTTAATATGGAAAAGAAGTTAACGCCCTCAAATTATAGGGCTATGTCCGTACCTAACCTAACCTCATGGACTATGGACTCCCTTCCTCCTACCAACATGTCCTATCCTATTGTACGCCAGGGAGAAAAAGAAATTAAATTATTCATGGAACTTTTATCCAAGGTGTGGCTCCAAGAAGACTTGGCTGGGTACAGGGAACGGGCTCTGACATTACGTGACGTTCCTACATGAACCAGACCAAAAGAGAAAAAATCCAATAAAGTCCAAATTTTGAACTAGAGTCTTACTTTGGTAGAACTAGAACTTAAGTTATGTGGAGTCAGAGTGTTCCTGGATAAAAATAATCCTTCAAGTCTCTTCTTTATGGGCCCTTAGAGCCCTTAAAAGGTTCACAATCAAATAATAAATGAAACTGAAATTTGAACTGTGATGTCTTGAGATTATAATAATAAAGGAAACGAGGCACAGAAAGCAACCTTTTGTCACCTCAGCTCGCAAAATTTGTTTATGGTTAGTTTGAATGTCATTGAATGTAAGCAATTCCTTCCTGTTGAAAAGTATATCCCTTCTGGGGGACTTTCACTAACTTTCACCACTTGATATGGTTATAACTAGAACCTGATTGACATTAGAGAATCACGGAATGATAATTTTACGGTTGGAAAATATTGACCCCTGGCTGAAGGATCCATCCCTGATTAAAATCTAAGATGAGAAAAGAATACCAAATAACGAAATGAGGTTATAAATAAAATCCATTATAAATTATCCAATGCCCATTCTAAATTCCCATCATAATCATGTTTTCTGACTCCCACTTTTGAACTCTCAATAAAAATTTCTGGTTACATTTTAGTCTGTCTCATTCTCATCCCTGGGCCAGCCTAGTCATGGAGGAATAGATACAGAAAGACAGAGAGGAAAGGCAGAAGTTCTACTCTATAATTTTGAGCTCAATTATGTTGGGCATCGACGTCGACTTCACTGATGATGAGGACGACGGGGACGGGAGTCGGGCCGAGAACAACAAAAACTGAGGAAAAGTTGTTCATGGAGAAGAGGAGGAGGGGAGGTCTGGAGTCTGGAAAGGAAACATGGAAACAGGAGCCAGGATACCAAAAATAATTTAGGATACTTTCATGCTCCTCATGTCATGGTTGCTTAGACTTTCAAGGTCAGGTCACCCAGAGAATCGAAACACCAGATGACCCATTGGAATTAGACAAGGATCAGATCGAGCTTAATACTCCCACTACAAGTGAAACACGTTGTGGATGTAGACGTTTACTGTTGGTTCCAAAGTGACCTTGAACAGTTCTGTATTCCCGTAGAAATCCTTTGAGACATTTTGATAAGCGAATGGTACAATTAATTGATTGACTTTAATCTTAATTAGAACCCTTTACTCGCGTAAAATGATTCAGCGTCAAATACACATTGCAAAATCAATATAATGATATAATGGCCCAATCTTTTTAAAATTTGTTCAGTTTCATTTTTCAAGAAAATTTATCCAACAAGGAAGGTCAATTCCCTAATTGCCAGAACAAATTGAACACTACAACGATTACTGTTCTTTAAAACGACAGCCCACCGCTCATTAGGACTTATCTGTAATATGGCCTCCAAATAAAATTACTCGGTTCCCTTTTGAGTCTTAATTAGGATAAAAACCCCATTGACAGCCCAACAAAATCCGCAAAAATAAAATGGTTTAAATGTGCTAATAAACGCCAACCAAAAAACGATTAGTTAATAGTTACAAACAATTCAATTTTCCGATCTCAAACAAAACCCGACCAATTTTCTTTGGTCTAATGGTCTCTTAGAAAATGTCTCAATTAGCAAAAAAAATAGTTTAATTTAACAATTCGTGCTGTGGAGTTTAAAGGACAACAAAGATAAATCCGGTCATGCGGTCACTCCACTTTAAGAGACTAAATTAAGCCCCTAATTTTTGGTTGGTCCACTTTTCCTAGAGGCAATCAAATCAAAATTAAGGGCCCTGGCCTTGGAGTTGGCGCCTACAAACCAAGTCCCTGAAAAATCCATGACGCCAGTAAACCCTCTTCCTTGACTAGACAATACTAATTATAATTCTAGAATTTGATTCAAGGATCCGGACTTTAGAAACTATCAAATTGTTGATTTGTTATTGTAAAAAAAGAACAATCGGGCTTTCGTATTTCCAATAATTCCCATCCATCATTCAATTCAGTTTGACCTGCCTTCAAGAAAGACCGGTATTCAGTGGATATGCTTGGAAAATGTTCCATGGCATGACAATATGATATGATCCAATTCATTTCTCTTGACTCAACAAGCTCAATTTTCTCAAGCCAGGGGATATCCCTAAGAAATGTTTTTTGAGTGGACTGGATTGGCATTGGCTCAACCATTTCCGAGTCCCTCCCTTCCTAAATCCATCTCAGATCCAGAGTTCCGTCCTCCGGCTCCACTGCTACATCTAACTCTTTCACAAATATCCTACAACAGACCATACCATCGTCACCACGGCCCACGGCTCCCCCGGTTAGACCTGAGTTTTGTCAAATTCTTGCGGTAGCCAACTGGTTAAAGCTGGCCTAATCATAATTTATAAACTAAACAAAATCCTTAAAGGTTTCATCATGATACCATGATTAGGATATTTCAAAAATCTAAAATGTACCTAAAAATTAATAAACAAGGGTCCCAATTCCCTTTTGGGACTTTCTATTTGTCAGAAAAATATTTGTGAGTAAACAACGAGGAGTAAGAACTCCTTCCCTCTCCACATTCGTCCTTGAATAATTGATCTCGCATTTATCAAACATCGGAGGATACCATCTTTGCATATCAAATGAGATCTTCTGTGTCATGTAATGTAAAATGATGTGAAGTATTATGAAATGTTCCTCAGAGGAATACAATGCGTTAAAGAAACTATATTTCTAATTCGAAATAATAGGGGTCTGGGACCCCTCTTATTTATTTATTTCGGCACAGACCAGGAGGAGCTTTAGCATGTCTCTTCATTTAATAATTTTTGCATGAGTTGACCCTTTTGGGACTTGTGTTGGTGTCTCACCGTGTAGAGGGACTTGGACCTTCGTGTGTTCTGTCCATCTACCTCTCACCTCTCATTTGCCAACTTGGCTCATCCAGGTCATCCCCTTCATTACTTATTCAGTCAATTTGAGTCGCTCATGCTCAATCCCTTGAATTGCGTGAGGAAAGAGAGAGACATGTGAAAAATATTTTTGTGGCACATGCATGGAAGGTACTGGGATCTTATGCCATTGTCAAAATTGAACAAGTTTTACAAAAAGAAAAAAGACAGAGAGATGTACGATTTTTAAAGAATCAGGATCGTCATATTTTTGCGAGACAATTTTATTCAGGCTACGGTCAAAGCAGAAAACTTTTCAGAGGGTCTCCTGATTTGCAAGGAAACTACGAGTATATGTTTAGATTTGCAGTATTTGACCCTAAAAAGCTTTAACAACAAAATCTGATCACTCGGTTTTCAACTTTAGGGAAACCCTCATCTACAACAGGGTTTAAATGACGAGCCTGCAATTCTTCCATCCACTGTTTGCCATTTCTCGTCACGTCAAGGGGCTAACCCACACACACTCACACACGAATGGGCAATGCACAAATACAAAAGAACCAGTCTCATCCTCTTCTGAAATTCTAAACCCAATCTGAACCTCTTCTATTCTATTGTGTAATCACAATTCACAATCCTTTACAGAATAGATAATCCTGCCAATCCCAATCATTTTACCAGTTGGTCCATTGACGTCAACTCATCCCAAAATGAGCCAAACCTCCCTCTCCTTTTGGGGCTTGGATTGGATTTCCAACCACCCATGGGACTTATTTTTAAGTGATCCTTAAGATTCCAGAGAAAGTAAGATTTATTGGAGAAAGCTCCACAAAATAGATGATTCTAACTCCACTCACCCAAAGTCACACAAATTAGGACACAACTTTCTCCATGGAGAAAGTTGAGGCTAACCTCCAATACCTAGACCCTTTGGAGTCTAGAACATTTTGAGACTTGATCCGTCTGGGCTGGGTCCTCTGTTCTGACTGGAAGGGGTCCATCCAACAACCAGTGACTTTACCTTTCTTTTAATCCAACGAATTATTTTTACACTTGGGAACACTGTGAATGAGTTACATTACAATGGCCCAGCCATCTCAAAGGCTACTGAACACATTTCCCCCCGGAGGATAATGATTTAAAATTGCATATAATCAGTCTGGCCAATTTAAGCCCTCATTTTCCTGCCAACTCCCTCCATCACCATCATCATCATCGGGTTATTAAATAGTCAGAAATTTGACTCAAGAGTTGAGGCAATGGCAAGGGCCCTGAGACCCATCTGGGGTCTCTACTGTATAAATTTATCCCTCATGACCACATCATCATAATCATAATCATCTGTGTAATGATGATGACTATTAAATGTGTACACACTAACATTATTATTAGTACGTACTATGAATGCATGAATGATTCTTCTTTCACGAGTCCATGCATGGTAGGATTCTTACCATTTATATTATTGTTATTTTTGTATTTTAGTAGGAGGAAGGTCCTTTGGGACAAGTAATGGTAACAATGTCAGTCAAATATTTCCAGCACAGGAGCCGGAGTTCCCAAAACTCCAAGTTCCCGCAGTCATTACTCATGCACGTAATTACACTCAATTTTCCGAGACAAAATACAAAAAATAGAATAAGTCAGTCCCATCAATTCAGGGTCTTCTCCTTCATCCTTTCCTTATTATTATCCAGTCAGTGTCAGTTGGAAGAAGGTACTTCCGTTCCCTGTTCAAACCTATCCATCCAGTCCAGCCACAACAAAAAGTGTTTGAATCCAGGATCCCGAAGTAAGTCTCTGTGCCATGGTTTGGTTGATGATGAGTCAAGCAAAGAAAAGGCAAACGACTCGAGTCTGTTTGTTAAGATTAACATTTAGTTTACTAAATTTCAAACTTATAAAATTCATTCGTCAAAGGGATCATCAACGATTTTGAAGGGGTTCGGTCTCTTCCCTCTAATTGAAGTTTTTATTGCATTTTGAGTCACTGGAACCCCAAGACAGAAAGTGTAAACTTTATTTATAAATGTCGATCTAAATTATTATGATCAAAAAGTTTTCATGGTCCTCAAGACTAGACAGACAGATACGATATTCATAAATGCAAGGATCAGGATCAGATCACCCTGTTCCTTTTTAAAATGAGTCCAGATTAAGAATTGGCTAAAGTTTGACCGGTTGGTTGGTCGTGTGGAACCCTGAACCTACCACAACATTACCAAAGCCAAATAAAAACAACTCAATTGATTACAGGATTTATTTACTAGGACTATTCCGTATGTCTCGAGTCCTTACTTATCCACTCAAGTAAATTCATCCAAATTATTTTGATGTCCTAACAGGAGTTATTAGGGGTTTATTATAATAATCATAATCATTTGACTTGACTCCTCTCCATTCATCATACTTACGATATTTGGCTTGTTCAGGACGGAACGGAAGGGACCCGTCAGTCAGGAAAAACTCATGCCGTGCTCCGTTCCTTCATTTCTTTTATTTTTGCACTCTGGTATTATTATAAGTGTAAATTGCAAGGTCGTTCCTTGGCCTAACCTTTAATTTACAATGCAAGTAAAGACATGAATGCAAGGAAAAGTAAACTATGTACGCCTTGGGGTCAAAGTTACTAGACTATGTAATTGTAATTTATGTGAGAAAAAATTGTTAACATGTAATGTAGTGTAGACAATAATGAGATAATTGTAGGCTGTAGTCCTTTAATTGTACTCCTTTTGGCGTTTGGCTTGGGGAAACTGTGGACCCTGACCTAGCCCAACCAACCAACCTCAGAATTTGCACAAATGAAAGGGAAAGTTGAAGGAGTGAAAGGTAAGCACATTGGTTGGCAAATCGGTGGAACTTTTCTCGTGAAATAAATTTATCGGATTTGTAAAATATCTTTTATATGAACGCTAGGGTTTTGTAGTAGAAAATTCTTGGCGTGAAGAAGAGCAAAGGACAACAACGTCTTGTGCTCTGTGTGTCTAAAGTCTAAAGGTCTACGGTTTACCATAAACTCCAAAAACTCTAATAATTGAAGCTTTAATTCGTCTAAAAAGGAGATCCTCCATACTAACACCGACTTTTGAGGCTTTTACATGGGACAAGTCTAAACAAAGGTTGGGATTGGGAAGATAGGATGGTCCAGACAATATTGCCATGTCCCTTTCCCTCGTTTGAGATTTCTAATAAGATTTTTCGGACCGAAGGGACCGAAATAAGTTTTACGGAAATACACGTAAGGTCTTTCTAAAAAAAAATTCAGGGTGTTGTCCCCTATTATTATGTTAAAGCCAAGTTTTCATCATCTTTTTAAAAACCCTCTCCCAGCCCAGAACAATTTTAAATCCTGACTTGGAGATCCGAGAGTGATTGGTGGTGGTGATGGTCCACTTCTGATGATAATAGTAATTACGACCAAAGACCAGACCATTTTCCAACCGAAGGGAACTAGGAGAATAAGAAGCGGAAAAGAAATAGAATCCTAAGAAAAGTTGGATTGCTTGGGGTCTCGGTCTTCCTTCTTCGTTGAGATTTGAGACCGGATCGATCCCGTTGGCGCCTTGACGCTCAAGGAGAACAAGGACTGATTTTCGAACCTTCGTGACCATGTCCGTCCGTGGCCCGTAACCAGTAACCATCCTTCTTTATATACAACATCTTATGATGATCCTCTCTCAAACTCGTCAAAATTGTAACTTCTTCGGATTTTTTCATTCGCCAAAAATAACTATTGTTATTGCCACCTCATCCTCAGTAATTGGCTCCTAGGATAGTTTCTGGATTGATATTAATATGCAATTAGGTTTTGTTAGAGAAGGATGCAAATTTTTTCGTATATAAAAATGATTCATAAAGTCCAAGAATTTATGAGATATTGATTTTGGGCTCTTGCCAGATCAATTAAGTAAAGAACGACACTCTGATAATTGGCTCTAAAGAGCCTACTGTGTAATCTTTAAATGCTTGCATCCCTTTAATGGAGTTTGGTGTAAAATTAACAAATTTTGAAAGTTAAATTTTTTATTCGATTCGCCCAAGATTTTATTTGTTTGTAGTCAGTATAAATCCGATTGTAACTTGTAACCATCACCAAAAAAATGACAGACCAAAAATCCTACCTAAATTAGAGCTCATGGATGACTTTAAGAGTCCAATTGTAGCAATTTTACATGCAGGAGCAGGGTTGGTTGGAATGAAATGAATCTGATGAACACACAGTTCAGATACAATATGAATATGACCTGTGTCTCAATAATAGCTTCAGTCACCGGAGAAGAGTCCCTTGTCTCTTTAACACCAAAAATATTATTCTTTCCTTCTTCTGAAGAGCCAATTAGGAGTAATGTGAGTCTTCAAAAGGAGACAAGACAGGAGAAAAGATGAGATGAGGCCAAGTTCCAATAACTCTGGAAAGAGGAGTCGAGGGAGAGAGGAGCCCAATTACAATCATGACATGAACAGGGACATAAGTTACCCGAGAATAATTGTTTCGTGCTCTCAGAGACTCTGAAAGTCAATTCCGTTTACGGACTTTGTCAAATCTCTAAGTTAATTTTACATTCAAATTCAGACTCCGGAGTCGGAGCGTGAAGTTGAGTCGGGTAAGATGAGCTGCCAGATTGGTGTGAAACTGGCGGACATCCCCACTCACGACTCATTATCTCTCCATTTCGCAATCATTTATCTCTCCCGTTTCCCTTCATTAACTCCTTGACAAATTTTAGGGAAAGAGAAATGGGATCTCGTCTTTTTGCTGGGATTTTGGGTTTGGGCTCTGATGGGATATCAATCCATATCCCGGGTTGACTGGAAACACCCAGTCAAAAATCAGCTTCTTTCAAAAGCTACTAAATGGTTTAAAGACCATCTTATGCAATAAAATAAAATTAAAGGGGAGGAAACGGATGAATATTTTCCAGTGTTTGGTTAGGAAGGATCTTATGTCGTGGACAGGATACACATTTTGGGGCATACTGTAACATAATTGCATTTTCAAAGACGAAAATTTGATCAGTTCTAATGTTACATGAAAAGAGGTCATCCACCGAGGGGTCACGTTAGAATTACAGTTGAGTCCTTTCGATGAGGTCATTTAAAAACGAATAAACCCTTTGTATCCCACTGAGTGGGTTCATGTATGGAACAAATATCATCAGCCCGTAAAAAGAAATTCCCAAACACTACGACGATCAGGGGACAAATGAGACCCAGTAGGACCCGTTCTTAATCGTCTCATTTTCCCTCAACAACTTTGCTCTTTAAAATCCCAAATCAACTCAAGATGTTTTTATGAAAATGATTCCAATACCAACACTCTTGAGATTCCTTAAATGAGAAGACATGTTTCCAATGAGGAAAGAATTTACTAACGGACTCTGTCTCTTCATTTAACTATGATCCAAGAAGCTCGAAAAGAAACCCGAAAAATAAATCCGGGTAACTTCTTCATCCTGACTTTAGTTTAATTTTCACACTTAGTGGTGATAGGACACAGTCACTTTCTTTTAATTTTCATGTGTTTGATTACAAATTTATTTTCTTGTAATCCTCATAATCATGGAAACTCAGACTAACAATAAGACAAAAGGATCCATTAGGGTCCCTTGTTGCAATTTTACAATTGAGAATTTACTTGGAGGAAAAGATTCATGTCATCCTCAGATTCAGATTAATTTGAATGACAATGAGAGGATTTGCAAGGACATTGCTTCCAAGGGAAGCGTTTCGTATCATCAAGGATCATCTTCCTTTAATTTCAATTTGGATGAGGTGTCTTGTGACCGTGATAGGGACAACCCTCTCTTGGGTCCTCCTGAGCTTATCATGGCGACTCAGAACAATATGGATGGAGGAGGAAGGTCTCGTCCTCCGACTCCTCTGACGAAGAAGATGAGGTGGACTGGGGCAGGTGAGAACAATCTTGCTCATCAAAACTAATGTGTTGAAGTAGAGATTTGGTTTGTAATATTACAATTTCAATATCTTCAAATTCGTATAATGAAGAATTATTAAGATGTAATACAGATCTCGGAATAGTAGTTAAACATCAATAAAGCGTTAATTCATGCAGCAAAATTGTGTTGGTCTCCAATATTTAACTCTAGGTAGCGTCTTCCTCGTCATTTCTTTTCATCTTGGCAATTTAAATCCAAGTGTCTTATGCAAATCCAACCATTTTCATTTGTTTCAGTTGAAACTAAAGGAGGCTCTCATCCACCTCATATCATATTCACAATTTCTTGCATGATGATGGCATGACTAACTTTTGTATTGTACATCTTCATCCTTCCTGTGATGGTTCTGACTATTGTTCATAAGATTATAATTTTCTTGAAAGTTTCATGGATGAGTACAACAATGGAAGAGCAAAGCTAACTTCTATCATCTTTCTTTCAACCCAATCCAAAAATTCGAGATCTTTCTCATTTACATGAAAATGAAACTTTACAAATTGATGTTTTTAATATTTCTTTTTCGTGTTACATGTAAACATTAGCTCATGTAATGTAATTTACCAACTTTTATTCTCCATGCCTACTTCTCAAGAGTTGAGGAATTCCACCGGTTTAAAAAATTAAAAGATAGGAAGATTTGTAAAATAGCATTCCACTGCTTTTCGATTTATGTTTTGAAGGGAACAGAGGATCTGCCAACTTTCTTCTTCGACAAATCTCTAACATTTTCAGTTCAGAATTTCCTCTTTGTCGTAAACAATTTCTAAGGCTTAAATGTGTACAAGCATTTGCTGAATATTTGTAAAGTTCGTTTTGGCGTTTTAGGGTTTCGGCCTGCATAATTTAGTGAGGACGTATTTTAAAAACAAGCATTTTCAATTTTCTAATCACAGAGGAATGTTTTCGAATTAGAATGAGGGATTTACATTTCATTTTTGAAGTTCAAATACAGTCTTTTATAAAAACATGATAGATAAGGAAAAGTCGTCCGTCTGCATAATTTCACACAACTCAAGATAACCTAATAATAAAATGGCCTTATGTAACCTAAAACAAAATTATTGTACATCTTCATCCTTCCTGTGATGGTTCTGACTATTGTTCATAAGATTATAATTTTCTTGAAAGTTTCATGGATGAGTACAACAATGGAAGAGCAAAGCTAACTTCTATCATCTTTCTTTCAACCCAATCCAAAAATTCGAGATCTTTCTCATTTACATGAAAATGAAACTTTACAAATTGATGTTTTTAATATTTCTTTTTCGTGTTACATGTAAACATTAGCTCATGTAATGTAATTTACCAACTTTTATTCTCCATGCCTACTTCTCAAGAGTTGAGGAATTCCACCGGTTTAAAAAATTAAAAGATAGGAAGATTTGTAAAATAGCATTCCACTGCTTTTCGATTTATGTTTTGAAGGGAACAGAGGATCTGCCAACTTTCTTCTTCGACAAATCTCTAACATTTTCAGTTCAGAATTTCCTCTTTGTCGTAAACAATTTCTAAGGCTTAAATGTGTACAAGCATTTGCTGAATATTTGTAAAGTTCGTTTTGGCGTTTTAGGGTTTCGGCCTGCATAATTTAGTGAGGACGTATTTTAAAAACAAGCATTTTCAATTTTCTAATCACAGAGGAATGTTTTCGAATTAGAATGAGGGATTTACATTTCATTTTTGAAGTTCAAATACAGTCTTTTATAAAAACATGATAGATAAGGAAAAGTCGTCCGTCTGCATAATTTCACACAACTCAAGATAACCTAATAATAAAATGGCCTTATGTAACCTAAAACAAAATGGCTCATTCACTTTACTCTTGGCCTCCTTCATTCAGCCCACTGAGGATGACCTTTTAGGCTTTAGGCCAGACCAAGCCATTACACTCTTGATCTACGGGTTTAACTTACTCAAATATCAAAGAAGGATCCATAAATCAAGTCGTGAATCTCTGGACTTTTTGAGAGGTTCAGTCTTTAATTAGGGCTATTATCCCGATACAAATCTCTTGTTTCAATATATGTCCCACTTCCCAAATTTATTTCCGACAAAATTGGCAATGGTATGTGGGAAGAATTTGGCAGAGAGAGAGATGCGGTAAGTAGTAGGAATTATTCCCAACACATTGATCATCCCTTATATTTGGATGGCTGAGCTGGATGTAATTATTAGGGAAACCTTTTTCTGGAATTCTTGTCAAATTTGCAAAATGGAAAATTAATTTTAAAAAACCGGATTGAAAAGTTCAGTTAAAAAATGAAACTAAAAAAAAGTTTTTCTAACAAATTTCCAGAACATGCGGAATCGAAAGATATCCAAGATGAATTGTATGAGGAAGAGGACGAACAGGGATCCTTATCCGGGTTTAGCTCTCCTCCTCCTCCAGGGACCTCTCCTGCTATCCCAACCCCTGAGGCTTCACAACAATGTCAGTCCCAAAGAAAGAAACGGCCACGGACGGCTTTTACAGCAGGTCAGGTCAAGGACTTGGAGTCTGAATTTGAACGAAATAAGTATCTATCAGTGGCAAAGAGAGGTCAGTTAGCTCGGACTCTTAAACTAACAGAGACTCAAGTAAGTTTGTTTGTGAGTTAAGATTTCTTGGGCTTCCGTTCTTCTGTTGGGCTTCAAATACTTAATAGTTCAACTTCTACGAGTTCTTGCTGAGAGCCTTAAATTCCAGTATTTCAAAATCCCTCATGAAATATTTTGACATTTTATCTTCTCAGATTAAAATTTGGTTTCAAAACCGAAGGACAAAATGGAAGAGGAAGTACACGAGTGAGTTGGAACTTGCAGCTCAACAATATTACTCTTCCATGGGACTTTTATCACCAAGACCCATGGTCCTTGGGGATCGACTTTGGCTTTTCCCAAATGTTCAGCATCCACATCCACAATTACTTTCTGGAGGAGGGACGACCATGACCCACTCGACCTCCACTGGAGGACCCTCAATGATGATGACCCAACCAGGATCCCCTAATAACCACCCAGGGCTACAATCTCTTCTCCTGGCTCATCAGAGGCCTCTTCAAATTTAGATCCGGATGAAATCTCACATTACCCCTGTAGAAAAACGAACTCGACAACTTTATTTGTGAATATTTTAGGACTTTCTGGCTTTTGATTAAAAGGAAACGATTGTTTAAGGTTTTACTTTAACCATATTTAATAATTTAGACAACTGAGAATAATTAAAATCCCAACATAGTTTTACCAGTCGAAACCTTATATATTTCTACATAATACGTTGGCGTTAAACTGGGTGTGACATGTTAAATACTTGAAAAAAATTATGGATGATTAAGTATTACAAAGAATGCTAATCTACAGGAAATGTGCCAAATCGCTGCAAATCAAACTTTGTCAAGGGCTTTTTTACCTTTATTCAAGAAAATTTATTTGATAAAGGAGAATTCATTATAATTTTAACCCTTTGAGTAAAACATTTATACTTAGAGTACATTAAAGCAACCATGTAAAATCCAAATAGCTAAAAAACAAGCTAATCAGTCAATTAATTCAAATAGTCTTCATCCTGGAACGAATCTCCAAATGTGCGATGCATTAACACAGACTCGGTTATGACTTATGACCCAAAGTTCCTCTTTAAATAAAACGTCCGGTAGTACTTCTGATACTCTGTGTGAGAAAACCAAAAAAGAAAGTATCGAGTGACAATTTGTAAAAATTTGTAGTTTATTTCGGATTCCGCAATGTTTATTTAAAGAAAAGTATATGAACCTCTTGTCCGTTTGCAAGTCAATGTTGAACGTTTCTTGGGAGTTCTAGGGTTTGGGGCCCGAGTCCCTCGAGTAACAAGGAGGCTCTTTCTTGATCCAGTCAGAGACTGATGTGTCCTTGAATATGGAATTGGTTTTGAAAGAGTTCTGACAACGTCAGCTCCTTTGTCCCAATCAAATGGAGGGTCTTCAGTGTTCGAGGTCACAAAATCCCAGGGTCCTGGAAAAAGGGAGGATCCCAAAGGGTCAAGTTACCAATTGGATATTAGGCTCTCTAAAACTTTAATGCGGATTTCATGAATATTACCAAAGATCCCTCGCCTGTAGAAGATCATTTTGGACTCCCAAACGAGATCAGGTAAGTCAATGTTACTTGGCTGAACAGCTCTATTCCACCCCTTTCTTATAGTAAGCCATACACCTATGCATTTTTACATGAAAATAGAAGGGAAGGGTCAAGGTCAGCACCGAAAGGTCATATGCAAATACTTTGTTTACGGCACATCGCATAAATGATGTATATATTGATAATTACTTTTGAGATGAGCGAACTCTGGGAGAGACGTTATACGATTATTAAGTTTCAAGCTGCTTACGAAGGCTTCCCAAGGGGTCACAGGTTGTATTTTCCGCGTATCTGGATAAATTAGAATTAAGGAATTACCATACAATTAACATTTTTGGAATCAAATTATTGTTATGAGGAACTCGAAATAAAGGTGGTCAATTAAAAAAATTCCACGAACCTTTATCCAGGAGGATGTAATCTGGAATGTCATCTTATTTGTCACTCATTTTAACAAGATTATGAAAGGGAAGATTGGATCTAAATCACAAAAATCCCCTTAAAGACACAAAGTGGAAGGTCAAACTAAGTGTCGTGGTGTTAACGAATGAGGGACTAAAAAATTTAAAGTTTAAAAGTTGAACAAGTGGCCCAACCAAGTGACGCTATAAGACTGGAGGTCGTTTTCCTGCCTGGTCCAATTCTTTGGTATAAATAAACTTCTTGTAAAAATATCATTTCCTGCCCTTAGGAGACCCTGACTCGTTAGCATAAATAAATTGATATTCTCTTACGATTAAGAAACGTCAAATCGAATATTTAACATGAGTAATATTCCAAGTTTTGTGCTGGTTGGGTTAATGAAATATCAATTGGAATATTGGAAAGAGATTCTTCAAAATTTTACTCACTATAAATCAAATGCCACTCCATGGTATTGCCACAAAAATTCCTACAAGTGCACCTTGTCATAATTTACATATATTATGTTTTTCTCCTCATTACAATTGAATACTAAACCAATGTATACATTTTTAGAAACATTTCAATTGTATGTTTTCAAGGGAAACTTTTGGAAAGATGTTGAGAAAGTTGAGCTTCTCTCGACTTTCCTTCATTTGCATTGCAGAAGAACTGAGGCGGATGGAATTTTTAGCCTACTCATCCATTATAATGGAATTCATAATTGCATATATGTGAAACAGTCGAAAAAAAAAAGAATTGTTTAACATACATGGAAGAATGGAGTATAAGGCATTTAAAAAAAATGCAGAGTGAACTATTTGTGATGACTTGTGTAATTTTCTGAGCCAAAGATTTGAGAAGAATATTTTCAATTATAACATTTTCAAAGTTCTAATATTTTTAAAAATCCAATTCATTTGGTTGCCCTCAGAATCAACACCATCCACACCCAACCTTGCCCGTATGAAATGAAACATGAAACATCTTGCAGTACATGAGCGAATCTGACAGGACCATGAGCATGGCCTGACCTAATGCTTTTAGAGGTCGAAGGATAGTATCCTAATTTACTTTAGCCGTAAAATAAAGTTTAAGAGTGAAATCAGGGTAAAATTTTCCACATGATGGATGATGAGGGGTTTTGAAAATGTTTTGAACTACTAATTATAAATCATATCCATAAAACGAGCCTTTCCAGCTCCTTCAAAAATATCAGGCTACGCTAGTAACTAAATTACCTAACTTAAAACGATTTTAAAAACTCACATAT
>JAQIYE010000109.1:0-17737 GCA_034699765.1 Xenyllodes armatus
AGTATTATTATTGTCGACCACCGACCAGAGATGATGATGACCTTTGAAGTAGGATGGAGGTTTGACCTGAGATCGTCGAGACTTGACCTCTGACCTCTGACCGGGTTAATACTTCTTGTACAAAAGTCAGAGATCTGGAATCTGGCTGGAGTCTGGAGTGAGGTGAGCCGTGTATTTATTTATTTATGGGCTGACGTGTCCTCGTCCTCTCTCTCTCCTCAAAAAAATTGAAGCCGATGATCTCAAATCTCAAAATTCTAAAAATCCCGGTTTGAGCCATCATTGAAATTATAAAAATTGAGAAAAATAAACCTAAAAAAAATTTGTATTAACTTCTTTCCTATTGTTCCCCTCCTTCTACTTCTGCCTATATTCCTCTACTCTACAGCCCAATGGAATTTGGAATACACAAACACAATAGACGATTTTTCACAAATATTCAAAAATGTGGAAAAAATGAAAAAAAATGAAAAAAAAATTATTGAATTTTGCCAATTTTTCATTTTTTTGGAACAATGAATTTGGAAAACTAGAGTTAAAGTTTGGGTTTAGTTTTGGGTTTTTTTTAAAAAAAAAAGATCAGTAATAAAAGGAGTGGATGGAAAGTGTTTTTTGTTGTTGAAAGTGTGAGGTTAATTTAGAATTAAGTAAGTAACGGAAGAGTTTGACCTTTGACCTTAAGGATTTGTTTGTTTCCTCCTGCCGTAATTTGGGATTATGTCGAGGCCCTTGATGATGACTCGAGTGGGTCCATCCCCACCCCTGACCTTGACCTTCTTCTTCTACCTCCTCCTGACCCTCTATGTGACCAACTGTAACTCTGGCTCCTCCTCAACTCATTGGAAACTGATTGTGGATGATGGTGGTCAAAGTATCATTGTTCCATCTGATGACCCAGCAGCAATCGTCGGGTCACAACAACGTCTGGACTCCTCTTCCTCCTCAGGTGACTCAAAATTACCATCGTCTCATCAAAAGCAAAGGTCATTCAGGTCAGGTTCAGGGTCCCAAGACCATCATAATGGGAATAGTTCAGAATTTCTAAATTGGAGGTCAAGGGGTGGACTTGGTCCAAATTCAGCAGCTGCTGCTGCAGCCCTTGAAGCAGAATGTGAACTTGTCATGTCTATCCTTACCACAACCGTCATAACCTCCAAAGGTTCATGGACAAAGACTGGAGCTGAGACCTCTTGTTATCCAAATTATAAATGTCCAGTTGGACATGATGGAAGGCCTATAGTTAGTGGAACAGACTCATCATCTTCATCATCTGAAACCACTACTGAGGTCCTTGACTGTGGTCGAACGGCAAATTATACTTACTATGATCAATTAATTGGAATTGCAAATCGTGCGAATCATCCCCAAGTCCCAGAACCCTCAGTTGCCCTTCTCTTTAGGAAGAAGAATAGTAAAAAAGACACGGTTGACCTTGCAACTCTGGAAAGGAAGTTGAGGAAGGCTAAAAAAGAGGTAAGTTGATTTAGAACAGATTTGAAAATCAATCTTTGTCTTTGGGCTTTGATTAACCTAAATTAAAATCATAAATCCTTAATTTGACTTGTTTTGTTTTCAGAAACCTGGTTCAGTACAGCTCTACAACCAAATTGGAAACTTTTGGAGGATCAAAGGAAATACCCTGAGGTCAATAGAATGTTTTCGACGAGCTTTAGCTGTTGCACCAAATAACCCAGAGGTCAGTAGATCTTAAATAAAATTCATTATTTTTATTTCATCTTTTTAACCTGACCTAACCTCAACTTTTATATTTGATTGAATTACAGGTACTTCATAATCTGGCACGTCTACTCCTCACTCTCCAGTATTTAGATGACGCCTTGTTCCTTGCTCGAAGATCCTTGGAACTTCAAGCACCAGATCGAAGTGCATGGCAGCAACATTTTACTCTTGGAGAAATCCTCAAAGCATATGGACACCATCAAGAGGCTCTCCTTCATTTTAAACATACACTTGAACTTCGACCTGATCATGAGGGAGCAATTGAGGCTCTTCGGGACTTGGAAACCCTCTTGTCTGGAACTGGACTCCATATCTGCACACTACTCATCATCATTTTCCTTGTGATTGGGGTCCTTCTCGTCATGTTGTCTTCAATAGATGGAGATGATGGGGTAGAGCTCACGGCTCGACCTACGTCCCGACACTTTAGTCGAGCTCTGGCCATGCGTTCCCTCAAATTGGGAATATCTTCTCCTCGAGCCCTGCGAGCTAAACGACTTACTTAGGATAATTTCATTTTCTTGACCTTTCACCTTCCTACCTAAAATAGGTCAGGTTTGTACCAACCTCATTTTAATTATTATTGTTCAGAATTAGGGCAACTAAACCACTAATAAGGGATCTAAATCCTTTCTTTAGCCTAGCCAAAAAAGAAGGTGAACACGACACAAACTAAGCCGAAATATTGCATTTTGAAGGATTACTTCTTATCATTTCTTGCATTACACGATCTGATGATATTATTTTCGTTACTTACTTAGTTTATAGCAAAACTCGTAGTTTGTTTATAGCTGAAGATATGTATGGAGTTTAGTTTAGGTCTAGTATTTTTTTTCGTTTGGTTGAAATTGGAATTGGAATTGAGGGAGAGAATCATTTCTAACTAACCAAGAAACGTCTTCCTTTCCTGCCGATCCTTCTCGAAAAATAGTTTTTTTTTGTAATTGACGTATTTTTTTCGAAAACCGGTAAACTTGTTCAATTAAAGTTAGTTTGAGGCTCCCCGACCCGGGAAGACCCTTCGTTTACTCACCACCACCACCTAGTCAGGGTCGGTAGCGGTAGCGTAACTTGTGTAGCGTAGTTTCAATGACCCAGTTTTAAAACTTGCATTTTTTGTTTAGTATAAATTAAATATTAAACCGACGAGTTAAGCTATTTTGTGTTGTGTTGTTAGGTTAAATTGCAAAATGTTACAATTCAAAATGTAAGGAGAACATTTTCGAGTCTTCTGTCCTGGGTATTTCTATCTACCCTGTGATCTCTGACTACGAAATCTACGTGACTGACGATTCTGAGATAATAATAAATTGTTCAAATCTCACAAGTTGTGCGGAAAGTCCATAGTCCATCTGTGTTATTATATTACCTTCGTAAAATGAAAATGCGATGATGGAAAAAAACAAAGTAAAAATTCCGCAAATTACACTCTTCGATTAAGGGTTTATATAATGTATTGTAATAGGATTTGATATAGTTGTAAGTGAATTGAATTGAATTGGGATCATGAATCATAAGTATCCCTCTAATTTCAAGATTTTGCATAACTATTTAACAACTAATCTGGTCAAAATAACAAGGAATCATAATCATACCTTAATTATACCTCTAAACAATAGGCGACCTGCGACTCAATCAATAATCTTCTACACTCTGACTCATATCCTTTGTAAGTACATTTAAATATCTATGTATAAGTGAAGTGAACTAAATAATTTTTAAGTAACGAATGCCAAGCCCACAAACAAAGGAATACTACTGAACATGAAGATGGGCTTGATCTGACCTAACTAATATAATACATACCATATAACATATACGTTCCTTAAATCTCTTCCTTTAATTATTTAAATTTTGAATGTGAGGATAGATTCATAATTCATAATTCTAATAGTCGTTTTGAAACCTAACAAACGAATCACTTGTCAATGATTCATTCATGTTGGCTCCATTTATGTCATCTACTTTTCAAGATTGGAATGAAATCAGTCTAATTAAAACTGAACCCAATCCGAATTACCAGCAGATTGTTGGGTAGGAGGAGGAGGTTGAGATCCTTGTGAAAATGGATTAGGATTAGAAGTTGGATTAACGGGACGATGGCATGGGGACGATGGATCCGGAGGTGGAGGTAATTTAATCCCTCCAGCTGGTGGAGGAGGAAGTACTCCAGATGAAACCCCAGCCTTCTTGGGTTTTGTAGAGGTTTCTCCATCTTTTTTCTGAAAATAATAGAATACGATTAGGTTCAGGTTCAGGTATTAGAAGTAGTCCTCTTTAGTGAATTTATGGGGGGAAGGCCAGCAACATAAAAGTAATTAAGATTGAATACTGGTTAAATAAATTCTGCCTTACAGCAATTTTCATGTTGATCTTGATTGTCTCTCCCTCCTTGAATCCTAAATCAAGAGCAGGTTTACTTGGATCACCCTTTTCCTTTTCAATTGCTTGCTCTTTCTGTAGCCATTTGAAATGATCTTGAAGGGCAACGTTCAAGTCGAAGCTATCGGACCTGTCTGCAAATCCAACTCCGATAAATGCGTTCCGCCCTAAGAAAGGTTGCAGAAATAAACGCTTTATGTTAGCATACACCAAATTATCAACAAAATCGTTTGACTTTGAAACATGGTTTGTTTACACACGAACCCTCTTTATTATACACTTACCATTATCATCCTGAATCCGGAGAACAAAATATCTGGAAGAATCACTCACAGACTCAACAGCTACACCAGGATAGGTCTCAATTGGACATTGTGCAAATAGTTGTCCAGATGTTTTATCTTCCAATTTGATGAAACAGGAGTTTCCCTTTGTAACTAACCTCATTCGTCCTGTCCAATCTGGATTGTTAAGGTTCCAGTCTGTGGCTCTGGACGAGTTTAAAAAAGAGTAAAAATTATCATTTGACATCAAAAGAAAAGGCATAAGATTTGCTATTGCATACACATGTAAGCAATTCCAGATCGAACGAATTTTAACCAAATGAATGACCCCAAAACTTGGGAGTGATTTTTCCATACCTGTATCCCCTGTTTGTAGCTCGAGGAGGGATTTTGTAAACAAATACTTCTGACTTCACCAAAAGAACATTTTCGTACTCTGACATTTTAACTCTTTCTTGTCAATTTTCGGTCAAATCTGAGTTGAGGGAGAATGGGGGTGAACGGAGAGCAAAAAGTTAGACTTGCCAATAATTGATGGGTCAAAGGTCAATCTCAATTCCAGTGCTTCTTTATCAATACAGTCTATAGCTAGTGGACACAGGAGTTGAATGAAGACCACCTAAATAAATGAATGAATGGATAATGATTAATAATAATAAAGGACTGACCACAAGGGAAACATTAAAATATGCCAAATATAATGCCAAATATAATATCATGACTCAATACCACACTCACACTCACCTGACCTTATGTGTTATGCTTGACCTTTGACCTTTCGTTCCTCCTCGGAGATGAATGAGGTCAAGTTGACGTGTCACTGATTGAATTATTACTCGTCACTCACTCACTCCCTTTCTTTTTCTGGTTCAAGGTCCTTCCCTCAAAAATTCCCGGGTGGGGTCAACTTTGAGAAGAGGAGGAACCGCCCCCAACATGTGATGAATAAGTGACCAATAGGAACAACCCCCGCGAAATTTAAATATCGTAACTCGAATGCATGTGTATAGTTAAGTTAATTATTGTGATTAGCTAATTTTCCAGTCAAGTTAATTACAATTTAAAGGGGACAAAAAAATACTTAATTATGAGTTGCTAATTAGCTAATAATTGTCATAAAAAATTACCATTTTAACACCGAATGAGTGATTTTGACCCTTGGTTTTTTGTTTTAAATGGAATTAAATTGGAGTTAACTAATAATTAATGCTAATTAAACTAATGGCTCAAGGATGGTGACTGGACAAGAGTCATCTTCTTCTGAAGGAATTGAGGAGAGTCCTCCTGGAAGGAAACTAAAGGATTCCAAATGGAAAGGTACTAAGGGAAAATGTAATTTTTATTTTATTATTTGGTTACATAGATAGTAGTGCATAGAAAAGGAATTTAGTTAATAATAATTAGTTTAATTTAGTGATCCTCCATTAATTATTATTATTGTCTATTTTTCTCCTAGAGTCCTTTTTCATATTTGGTGTGACGGGAATGTCAATCCTCTTTGGATTTGGACGAACAATTTCAAATGCAAAGAAGGGAGATCCAAAGTATTTTGATAAAGGGATTAGTCAAAGATTTGAAGGGACGTCTCTTGCCCTCAGAGCGTTAGGATGGGGGACTCTCTATGCAGTTGCTGGAACAAGTCTCATTTTTTATACTGCCTGGAAATTAATAGGAGCTAAGGATGTAAGAAATAAGGATTTATAAATATTTATTTGAAAGGAAAGAGTAAATCAAACCACTCCCATTCTAACATTTTTGGTCTTGGCCCTAAAATTCTGTCTATTTTACTATTTACTTAGCTTCAGGAATTTAGAATCAAAGTTGGAAATATTCTTCCAAGAATCCCAAAAGCAAAAACAAGTGATCCATCCGGAAGGACAGAGTTTAAGAATCTGACGGACCTCTTACAATACATCATTGATGAGGATGAACGAGTCAAGAAAACTACTAAAAGTTCACCACAAATCTTAGAAGAATCAATTCTCACTAGTACTGGGAGTATTTCTAAATAAAATTAAGTTTAAAATAAATAGCATCAAAATGAAACTTGAACGAATGGAACAAACAAATCTTGACTGAGCGAGCCCCTGACCTTGTACAAATAGCTTTAAATTTGAGGATCTTGAACTTTTATATAAATTAATGAAACCTTGTACTTGAGCTTCAACTTTTTGTGGTCTTCGCTTTATTTATGTACATAATTTCCTTTACCATAATGACAACGGCTATTATTGATGTCGATGGTCGATGTCCATACACAGATCCAATCAACGAAAGATGTATCCTCATTGACTTCACAAAATCCGTATAACTAATCTACGAAATAAAAATATTAATAGTTTTATGATTCTAGGTAGAATCATATCATGAACCTAACAAGTTTATATTATATAAAATGTCCAATTTAACTCGGATCCAATAGGACAGTGTCTTCCTCCAAAAATGTAAATTAAATGAAGCTGAGTGATGAGTTAATAGTAATACATCAAAACTATTTTCCTAAACCTCCATTATTCGAGTCATAAACCTTATTGCCTTAATCCTAAATCAGTTCATCACATCCACTGGGTCTAGATCCACTTCCATGGGTTCCTCAGGGGTGATCTTAACTATTTCTGAATTTTCTACATCTACTTTTGAAATTGTTTCAGTACTCTCTACAACTTGTGAAATAGGCTCACTGCTGACTTCTTCTTCCTCGGTGTTAGACAATGGAAGTTCAGGATTAGAACCATCATTGGAATCAGAGACGTCAGGAAATGTTATTTGAGGGACAAATTTTAAATTATCTGGACACTCAGTCTTGATGATATTAACAATCTCCTCATATAGGTCCTGCCGTTTTCTTCTCACAACAGACTCTGGGAACCATTCTCTCATATTGTAGAGAGGAAGGGCAAATGACCTAATTGGATTGGAGAAGAGGGACTCTGCATAATGGAGTGTGTATAAGCCACAGTCATAATGATTGGGCTGCTCAGGAACCTTAGGCATGTATCCAGGCATCTTATCTCTGGAAAATTCACGAACTTCATTCTTTCGAACCTAAAATAGACAAACAGGATCAACCAGTTTAATTAAATTCAAAAACATGCCAACTTTTCAATATTCTGCCAACTAAGAACTTTGAATTACCTTATGCTCAACAGAGAGGTACTCCCTTAGGGTAGAGTACACACGGAAATGACAATCAGTTGGTAAGGAATCAAAGATGAGAATGCAAGGTTGTTTCACTCTAGGAATCGTGTTTCGTCCGTCCTCAGTAGTTTCTTGTGGGGTAGCTAAGGGTGTGTAAGTAGAAGTAGAGGTAATTGGAATACTTGAGGTTTCCACAGTCACTTCAGCCCCTATTTGATTTATCATCTCTTCAGATGAAGGATTCACCGGTTCAACTAGGAAAATCAAAGAAACATTTATATTGCAAAATGATCCAATTCATAAAACTGAATGAAAATGACTTTAACGTCTTTAACGTCTCATTCTCCGATCGAGCTTACTTGCTGTACTTGGCCTCCCACCTCCTTTCTTTCTCTTCCTCTTCGGCTTAAACTCATTCTTAAAATCAGGTAACGGAGTTCCATCAACTATGCTATGGGCCATTCGAAGTCCCGGAAAGCAAATCACTGCCAGGAACCATTGACAGCTACATCAGACACCATTGAAAAGAGGAAAATAATATTTAGTATAGTGGATAAATCCTCTTGTACTAAAAAAGGCAGTCCAGGTCTTGGTCCAGGTAGGACTTCGTAGTTCATAACCTGAGCACTGTACGGGTCGTGATCGTTTTGAAGTACGATATTGGGTAAATAGCTTAGCTGACGCCTGACGCAACCCATCTTACTCATCTAAATTAAAAATATATTTCACTTACTTTTCATTGATCGGAATTAAAATGAAATCCTTCTCAAATATATCAACGTTCTTGGTCCAATTTTTGACTCTGGTGTGCCTTCTCTCAGCCACAGCAATACTTAATACATCATGCTCCCATGGAGAAACTGTTTTTTTGCCCTTTGTAATGAGCCTTTTATAAAAGTAAGTAGAAAAGACATGAGTCCTCTGTCGATCTTTCTCCTCCAACCCATCAACGAGTCTCCTCAACCAGAAATCAATGATGGTGTCATTTAAAGATTGTTCTAGGCCAAGACAAACCAGATGACTGGTCTCAATCGGGATTTGTCCATCCAGTAATCTAAAAACCGAAAAATACGCGAATGAAAAAATGAGACCATGATGCGAAACTAGCGAGACGTACAGTTTGAAGGCAAATAGACTATTAAAAATATGTACACTTACGTCCGTGGTTTGGCGGATGTAGAAGCTATAGACTCTCCTCCAGGTCCAAATGCAACGGTCCCTGTCCCCTGTCCATGTCCAGTAATCCCAGAGTCATCATGATGACGAACCTCTCGAGTCCCACCTCCTCCTTCTCCTCTAGCTACTCCCTCCAAAATGTTAATGGTTGACCCAGTCGAATTCAAAACATAACTTGGGCTAGAAGCTGGTCGATCCTCTGAAATTGATGTGACCTGCATCAACTGTGTCTCAACCTTGATCTCACCATCATTATGTGAGACGTCCATATGACCCAATTCCTGAAAATTCCCTTCCTCCAACTGAACATCAAAGTTGACCCTAAGTTTTTGAAACAAAAAAGAAACAAACAACCAATTATTTTAGAGATTTTGATCTCAAAACCCAGGTCAAAGTTGATTCACAATACCTAATTACGGAGTGAGCGATGTAATCCAGGATAGTGGAATTATGATGTTCTGCAACTGGAAAGTCTCCAATGAAAAAATCAATGAATGGAACATTCCTGTCCCTCCGGAATCGCCCCAACTTTGGTGTGATCAGTATATTCTGAACATGAACTTTGACCTCTCGAACAGTTGGAAGAAGTTCTGGTTGGATACGTACAATTTCTTTGAACTCAAAGGTTGAGGTCCCAGCACGACCATGAACATCCAAAAAAATGTAAAAGTCCTTTGGTGTTCCACCACTTCGACAACTGGGATGATTCAGACGTGGTGGTCCTCCTTCGACCTTGACTGTGTAATCGTCTCTCGCGGGGCTGGGAAAAGCCCTTCGTTGTAAAACTGGTCCGACCATGGCACATTTCATGAAAGGACCAATAGGGGCTCCCTTGTGTAATTTATAGTATAACTGTGTAGGCCGTAGGGGTGGGGCAGGATTTGTAGAAAGAGATGCCTTATTTGATTGAGTTGAAGCGTCAGTACAATTTGAGCTCTTGAAAATGAGCTTTCCGAGGGCAGTTGAAGAACATTTTTGTTTCATGAGGTATACTTGTCTGATGAACGTTTGACACTCTGAACATACTTTAGCAGCATCCGACGTAAAAATATTTTTAAGTTCATTTTTGGATGCTGATGTGATAGCTTGGAGAGCATCTGAAAGTGTGACTAGTGTTCCCCTCAATTTTCGAATTAAATTGTACGAATTGGTTTTAGTTAATGTCCCTTGGCACAACAAACATACGGACGAGTTCATAGTTTTTCACAAACTGTTAAAAAAAATTAATAAAAATTAGTTTCTTCCACTTTTTGATATGTTTTGTGTGTTAAATTGGGTAGGTACTACGAGCGGTAGTTTTTCTCCCATTTGATTTGTACATGTATTTAGATTGGAAATAGAAATACATACAACCAAAACAGTCTCTCACATTCAGCCCCGCGAGAGACGATTGCACAGTCAACCTTTGACCCTATTCTCATTATTATGATCCAAGTCCATGACCTTGTCCTCTTCACTCTTCCTCCAACCTTTGACCTTTGAGTAAATTGAGTCAAAACTATAAAAGAAAAGAACAAACAGGGGTCCACAGTCAACTCCGCTCTAATAAATTAGTTTTTTTTAAAACACGGAATGTATTTTAGACCTCGAAGAGATTTCAAATCCAAAATCCTTTCCTCGTGTCCTTTTAGTGTTTTGAGAATCTCATCTCATTTCTGCGGGAGACACAAGGCTTCAAATTCCGTCATAATATGTGATTCAGTAAATATTTAGTAACCAGGTTTGAAACATTATTATAACTACCCTGTTTGAAACTGAAATCTATAGAGGTCAAAGGTCAAGAGGACCCCTCAACCAACTCATCCTCCATTCACCAATACAACAACAACATGAGCTCAAACTCTAATCGAACAGATTCTGAAGAAAATTACTGGACAGACACGATTACAAAAGGATTCAAGTTTGATGATGATGTTGAGGGTGATGATGAGGTAATTTAATTAATTAATTAATTGGGAAATTAATTTTTTTTTAAATTAACTATAAACTAGTTTTTTTTTAAAAAAATTCCTTATCGATTTGTACATGTAAGTGGGATTTATCTGTTCATTTTAAAAAGGACCTGAGTCCATGGTTAAAGGATCTCTCCAGTGCATCACAGTTGAAGGATGAATTACGTGAGGAAGTTTCATCCCTATATTCTGCAATTTCAGAGACTTCAAGTGATGATACTAGTCCATCGGCGAACCAAGGACTCCGTGACCTTCCAGAATTCCTATTGTTAGAGTCTGGCCTGGACAATGAGTTTGCAAGTGGGGAACAAAGTAAGGAAAACTAGCAATTTCATACATACGGCACAGGGATTAAATTAGTTAAGACAAAAGCTAAACTATGCATTTTTCAATTTGTTTTTTTTTGTGTTCTTGAATTAAAGGATTATCATCTGGACTCAAAACATTTCCAGAGTTTCTGCCTGTAAGACAGTTTTAATTGAATTATTATCGTCATCATCATACGACGCAGAGCATTATTATATGCACTATGAATAAGGTAGTGTCTAGTGTCGCTCTAACTAAAACCATTTCTGTATTTTTCATTTGTCATTTAGTTTGAGGAATCTTCCAAGAAATTAACCCCCAAAGGTGTGATCCATGCCCTTCTTCTGGGACAGGAAATTAGCTTGGAAAGATACAAGAGCCTTGCTGACAAAAAGAATTTGTTAGGGAAAGCCGTTGAGAGTGGGGATGGGAATGCAATCATTGCTGTGAGTTATTTCATGTTGAAAACTTAAATCCAAAGTTGTATTGTATCGAGCTTCAAATCCTCATGAGTTTGTTTGACTAACCCAACTAATTTTTTATTAGGTTACACTATTTCTTCAACAATCTCTTCGGACAAATCTTTTTAATCAAATTCTTTTTGAGAATCCTCAAGCTGCTAGTCATTACATCCGGTACTTGGAAAGAAGGTCTGAGACTAATAAACTCGTGGACTTGCTAATGTAAGTACAACTTCTTTTCTTTGTGTTTTTGTTTACTAAACTGCGTGACTTTTAGTTTAGCTAGCATTTGAAAATCTTACGTTCGCATTCCTTATTTGATGTCCTTTAGAATGCTGGGCCGTACACAAGATGCCCTTGTATCGCGTTACCGAACTATTTTAAGGAGTGAGGGAAATCTCAATAAGATTGAGGGTCAACTTAAGCATTTTTATACCGCAGAATGTAATATTTCGGATGAGTTTATTGCTCAGATGGTCAAGAGTCATTTCCAACTTGTAGGTAAGTTGTGTATCTTTTTAAGATTTACTTTAAGCTGACTTACGCGATACGCAATGTTTGGAGTCACTGACCAATTATTTATTTGTTGTTTATATTACAGAAACTCACAAAACTATTCAAGCCAAAAATCCATCGTTCCAAAACCTTGCTCATTCATCAGTCCTGAAAACCTTGAAGTATCTCTCTGAGCGACATTATGAAGAGTCGGTCCCACCATTGTCCCCAATCTGCTTTCGGGCATTACATAACTTGAGCGATAAACAGTTCGCATGGGTGAGCTTAGTAGGTCTAACCAAAGTCCAAAAGTGGCCTCAGATCGAATCTCTGCTACTAACTAAGGTAATGTACAACACAGAAACAATATAGTAGTATGTAGGCTCGGCCTCAGCTGAAGTTTTATTTATCATTAATTATTGTTGACCTTCGACTTTAATATTATCTCAACACACAGAGCTGGTTAGGTCTTGGTGGTGCAAAGGACAAATGTCTCCTACCTCTAGAGGAAGTATGCAATTCTTTGAAGGACGCACCGATTGATCTCATCTCCAGATTTATTCGTCTAATTGACAATCCTGAAAGGAAACTTTCAGCTGCGAAAAAGCACAAATGCCACATGGTAGTATTAGAGGTGAGTCAAGTGAAGAAATACTTGTAGTCTAGTTGGCTGAGGAAATTAATCTGCAAGAGAGAATCAGATTTGGAATTAGTAAGGGTTTACTAATATAGTCAAGTATGGCTCAGGCTCAAATTCATGGGGCAATGCCAATTAAGTTATGGTTAGAATACAGTTCAATTAAATTAAACACCGTTACTGCTTTTAATTACAAGTTTTGTGAGTTGAAAATTATGATTGGAGGCGTCAATGTTTTGGATGAATTCCTATTACATAAACAGGTTTTTACAACACAAAAGGACAGAGCTGCAATACTGGCTTACAAGGCGTTACTAGAAGAGCATTCCAAGGAAGCAGTTTATGCTGATAACCTACTAAAAAATCCGGTGAGAAATTCTTTGTTTTGAATATCTTTGTTTCGGAGTACTCGTAATATTACTACTATGTTCCAAAGTAAAATCATGAACTAAGATCATTTTATTTTGCTTTAGGGAATCAAATGGAAAAACTGAAATGGTGCTGGCTCAAGTTGGAGGTTCGAGTCGACTCGTTTGATAATTTTATTGTAAATTGTAAATGTTGATGCCTGTGACAATATTACAAACCAAAGTGTTCAAGCACAAGTTTTAAGCTTTAAATTCTCTAACAGTCAACAGACCGAAATTGAAAATACAAAAGCACTTTACCAATTTTTATTTTATATGTTTGTGGTTATTTGAATATTTTCATAAGTTAAGTAAACTAATTTTTTACAAAAAGAAAACATTTGCCTCAACACTGATTAATTTCTGTTTGATTGTTACAAAAGTAATTACATAAATCGTGATAATATTGATCACTTCTCGAAGCATTACTCCGTGATAATTTTCTTCCCAATTTGGAATCCTGGCATGGATTTTTATGTTAAAATAGTTGAACTATATAAGCGTAAAACAGATTTTGCAACAGCTGGGCCAATGGTCCTTCCTCCTGTTCCAAAATGTAAAGTAGACAAGAGAGCTTCACGTTCTTTATCGCTTTCACATTCTTTGAACGCATGTAGGAGGGAATGTGGAGTTGGAAAGCGTTGGATGATTGTATGAGCTTTTTCTACAGAGAGACCACGGAGCTTCATCAGGTGTTTTGCAAACATTTCTCGAACGGTCCAATTCTATAAAAGAAATGATCCAATGTTTAAGAATTAGGATTTACTACTGATGACAGAAGAATTAAGTAGTTGCGAATATTTGTAGTAGCAGTACTGTACCTTGGTCTTTGTTGCGAATTCATTAAAGTCATTAAAGGTCATTAAATAGGTCGCAGACGTGGAATCCTTCAGTGTTGGCCACTCTTCCTTCATACAACTAGAAATCCTTTTGCTTTGGAATAATTTTGATAAACTTCGAGTCATATGGGTAAGGTAGGCACATGTGTCCTTGATGGATGAAGTCTCTTGAATCAAAAAATTATTAATGATCTGTGTATTGGCCATGGCTTGGGTCAGTGCCCCATCAGCCAGTCCCCAATCCCCAGTTCCATGTGACTCCATTAAATAAATTGATTTAAGCCCAGTCCCTTCCAGGCGATGTTTTTGTTCGTGGAACCTTCCATCCTTAATGCTATGAGCCAGATCATCAGCACGCTTCCGTTCAACAACATATGGAAGGACTAGGTCATGGGTCCTGGAAATTGTGAGTCGGTGTCGATTCCCAATGTTATCCTCAGACTTTCGACAAATCCATACAAAGTCACCAACATTTAGCCTTGTGACTTCTAACGAGATCCCATTTTTTCGTAGTTCATTAATGACCTCATCCTGTTTGCACTTTCTAAAAAATTTCGACAAACAGAGACTACAGTTTTAACCCAAACAATAATTCCAGGCTGAATTTATCCATATCATCATGTCTTGGGCACACATTTTAGTACTTCAACTTACGCATTTGTTTCACTAGTATCAACACACAAAAGGATTTCGAATTTTCCAGGTTCCAAGACTGTTCTCATCATCGAAGTAGCTGGCATTGTATCAACCGTTGAATCACTGTCTTCTCCGTCTACCCCATCTATAAATTCATCTTGCATCAGGAGGACCAAGCGACCAGGCAATAGGAATACCCGATTTCGGATTAAGTGTTTAATTTACATATGAAAACTTACCAGTTGAACTTGGAGGCGGTGGTAAAGAAGCACTACTAGGACCAGCCCCAGCATCTGCTCCCAAAAGTTTTGCTGCCAACATTCTTCCTTCTATGGTGAGTAAAAATCTATTATAAAAAGTAATTGCCGTTTGAAGATCATTTTCGATCAGAGTTTTAAACCAGTTTATTGAAAACATTGACTAAATCGCTAAGTGAATCTTTCCCTTACTTCACTGGATTCCCTTCTTTAAGAACAAGACCCTTTTTTGTCAAGGTTGCCATTGAGTTCCAAGCTGTGTAATTGGATCCTGGATTATCTGGACGAGTAAATGAGGCTTCACAATGATCTTGGGCTTCCCTTTGAAGTTCACTCTTTAACATGTAACCCCGATACCCTGGCATATCTTCCTTTTTAAAGAGGGTCACAAGGAGTGCATAACCACCGGATCTGAAGGCTGGGATATATCGGACCCTCATGGATTCAGTTCCAGCTTTCTTCTTTCCCTGTGATAATAATAATTAGACATATTTTTCAGAACATTCAATTGATGATTCAATAAAATCTCTAACATTCTGGACATAAATCAATTGAATTTACAATGCAATGGTACCTTTTTAGGAGGGCTTTTCCCTGAATGATTATCCTGGTCCTCATCATCACTGTCTGATCCATCCCCGGTCACTACAGCTTGACTAGCCTTTTTTCGTTTTCCTCCCTTTGTTTTGGCAGGTGGTGGTCGTGGTGGTGAGTCAAGTTGTATAATGTCGGCCAAATTAGAACTTGAGTTTCCTTTAAAAATTACAATTTTGACATCCATTAGGACATTTGCAAACTGTTGTTCCTTTTGATTGTGCATTTTCATTATTTTGACCGTACCATTTCTAAAATTCAATCCCTCAGCTGAAATCCTAGAATCAATCATTTTACAAAGGCCTTGACCAAAAAATTCCAGTACCATACATTCTCGTCCACTGGAGAGGGACAAGGGATACTTCCTTAGGGAATTCAGAGCCTAAAATTCCATGAATGAAGGAAACAAACCACAGATTTTAAATGACCTTAATAATTAGATAATTAATATTTTCCCTTGTGTTAAATTTGTCAATTATTAAACTTACTTTAGAAAATACAAATTGCATTTTAGAATTTTTCTCCACAGCATCCTCTCTCCATTCTTGAAGCCATGACTCAAATATAGGATTAGGACAGGGTTTATTAGACTGTTTGGAGGAGGAGGATGCTCCATTTGACCTTGAGGACCCACCTCGACTTGAACTGCCACCATAGCCTCCACCTCCACCACGACCCCTCCACATGATCCAATGATGATAGTAAATTACAGGGTCCAAAATTTTAGTTAGGTTTTTGTTCGGAAGAAGTGTCAAAAAAATGATTTTTTTTTTGGTATTATTCACGGATTTGCCGGGTGCTGTTCTTATGAAATCTTTAGTCCCGGATTTGACTCGATTATTTTTTTAAGGCTCGTCAGTTTATGTGTTTTTGCAAAAATCAAAATTTTTGATTTTAATGAATAATTACTAATAAAATGAGTTTTACAGTTTTTTTGTCCATGTATTTTCATAATTATACATATCATAGGATGCATAGCAGAAACTTAAGCATTTTATTTTCTGGATGGATACATTTATATAGATATGTAGATTGTATTGCTCACAGTAGTGCCCCATTTGGTTTAGAATATTAAAAGAGTGCGTTAAATAAAGAAAATGCTCAACGTCAACGAGCCATAAAATTGACCTTTGACGGTTTAATGAATCATGTCATTTCATCCAACCTGTCTTCCTGGACGATGTGATGTGACAAATTTAAAAAATTTCCACCCAAGGTGCTAAATTGCGCAACGATCAACCTTTGACCTAGCCTTTTTGTTGGCTTTTGGCCCACCGTAAACTGACGTTTTGTTAGCCTTTAGACCACCTTAAGCTGACGTTTTGTTGGCTTCTGGACTACCTAAAGGACCTGACTAGATGTCCATCAATATGCCTAAATAATGCTTCCCATCTGAACTAAATTATCATAAAAATTCCCACAAACACACCAAACTGCTTCCCGACTAAACTAGATTATCTGACAAATGCCCATAAACAAGCCTGACTGCTTCCCAACGGAACCAACATTTTAAAATTATTGTCCAAATATCCACTTACCCGCTTCACAAATAAAAGTTGATATTTGACTTGCTTCGAATTGAAGCAAAATGCGATGTCCAAACAATGGAAAATGAATCTTTTTTATGGAAGCGGACACAGACAGACGGGCAGACAAACCCTTCCCATATAAGACCTCCGTTGATCGGTCTAAAAGATCGGACAGACTCGAAATTTTAGATTTCGAAAAAGGTGGACTCGGACTTGTTAACTCATTCAGTCATTCAGTCGGGAGAGAGTCGGACTCGACTCTTTTGTCATGATGCTAAACATGTCGTTATTTGTATCATTTTGCCATTTTCTTAATTGCAATTTGTTAGATAATACTACACAATGCAATGGGATCGGGAGAGGATAGACAAGGAGATGTACAATTATGACTCATGGATTAGTAATTTTCTGCCATTAAAAGAACGGGTACTACACTACTATAATTGTGAATTTACTAAAGACATGATGACTGTGCACTGTGCAGCACCTTCTCTCCTTAATAAAAATCAAATCAGTCACTATATAGTACTACTTGAGATGACTCACTCATCTCATACTCATTCATAAAAATTAAAAGATTTGTAATTTAACCCAAAACGAGCTTTCGGTATACGAAATTAGCAACCAAAGTATTAAGTAGATGACACGATTGAAGGTCAACTCTAGAAAAGCTAGAGCTACTAGAAGACCCGTGCCATAGCAGTAATGGACCTTATCAATTAATTATATATTTAAATTAAATCATAATTTTGCAAGAAATCAAAAATGTTATTCCTCAGAAAGAATGCAAACATTTTGTCACTTCCTTTCCCTTTATGAATGATGGTTGATGGTATTAGAATCTGGAACATTTTCTACGTCATTAAAATAAATATTACTAATTTAGTAACTTATTGAAAGATAA
>JAQIYE010000110.1:0-17713 GCA_034699765.1 Xenyllodes armatus
AAGCCAGGACTGAAATGTTTTCATTTAGTTTGAACCCGGAGGTAATTACAATTAAATTAATTTCACCAATCTTTGTTAACTGTAAAATAATTAAGAATTTATTATGAATTTATTATGGGGGTTAATTGTGATTTATTGATTTTATTTGGCTCAGATTACTCATTTATTTTGGAGTCCATTGTCGTCTGAAGGAGGAGGAGGAGGAGGAGGGTTTTTGGAAGGGATTCATAATGAAGAAAAAGTGATTCTGGTGACCTCAGGAGGAGGGGTCAACCCAAGTGGGGGTGGCGGTGGTAGTGTCCTTCAACTGTTTGTCTCAAGAGTCCCTAAAGTTCCAGGAGTGTCCCTTCCCATTTGGTCAATTCTTCGTTATTCAGGTGAAGATCATGATGATAGGTTGAGGCGCTAAAAACTAACTTTTTTAGCGATCAGCGCATTTTAGACACTTGAGCCCAAATTATAACGAAATCGGCTGAGTTGAAATTATACGCTTTTTTTGGCATTCGACTTAAGAAACCTTTAAGCGCTACAAATAGTTTTGTGTACGATTTGTTGATTTACAGCGCTCGGCGCTAAATTCAATCATTTTGGCAGTCAGAGCTCTACTATAGTACAATTTTTATACGGCATTCCTAGCTCTCGTTCCTTTCTCTGAGCGGGTGCGCGAGCGTTGGGTGCTTTAATAAAGCGAATGGGAGCAAAGAGCGAAGGCTGTCTTTATGTTAAAAAATATCGAGAGCTCCAGCATTTTGTAAGAGTAAAATTTGAGATCCGGAAGACCGAGAGCGCTTTTATTTTGAAAAGTGTGATAGCGGGGGGAGCCAAAAGGAATTAGGAAAGAGTCAGATCAGTTTTAAAATGTAGCTTACACTGAACGTTTGCGGTGTTGGGTGCTAATTGTAAGTATAAAGTTTGGGCGCACGCCACTAACGTCTAATCTTTCACGGAGCGGCGCTAAGTTAAAATAGTTCGAGCTCGATGTTTTATTGCAAATTTTGGTGGGCGCTCCCGATGGTTGCTCTTCTGGTTTTGGCCCTCTCTTCCTCTTCAATTGAGAGCATAAGCGGTACTTTTGTAAAAGAGTGAGAGCGGAAATGAAGACTGATTTCTGATTAGGAGAGTTAAAGCGTCAAGGATCGTGACGTCATTTTTCAGTTTTAACGGACACTAAATATTTTCAGGTTCTCGGCGCTAAATTTTTAAAAAGTCCGCGCCCGATGTGTTTTGCACTCGACACAAAATTTAAAAAGTCGACGGTTAGATTCGACGGCTCGGCGCTAAATTTCACAAAGTCAGCAACCGAGATTTCTTGCGCTCGGTGCTTAATTAAAAACAATCGGCGACCAAGGTTTCTTGCACTTGGCGCTAAATTATATAAAATCTGCACCGGAGGTTTCTTGCGCTTGACGCTATAAATTTTAATAATTCGGTGCCCGAAGTGTTTTGCGCTGGGTGCTTAATTTAACAAAATCGGCACCGAAAGTTTTTTGCGCTCGGGGGTAAATTTTAAAAATCGACAGGCTAGGGTTTTCGCGCACGGCGCTAAATTTAAAAAAAATCTGCATCGGAGGTTTTTTTTAACTCGGCGCTACATTTTAAAACAGTGGCGCCCGAGGTTCTTTTCGCTCAGTACTAAATTCAAAAAATCGGCGCCCAAGGTTATAGCGCTCGGCGCTAAATTGAAACTGGAACAAGTTAAGGTAAATGATTTTTAATGTTTGTACATTTTTTTGTTTTGTTTTATTTTCAGTTATGACTACAGGAGTAGTTGTCCTTTTTGGACTCTCATCGTACCTCATCTTTAGTATTTATAGTTTCCTTCGGAGGGGCTCAACCCAAACCCAACTGAGCCTACCAAAGGTCAGCTATTCTGTATCAAGTAGAAGTAATAGGACGCAAGAATCTGGCCCTGGAGACTTAGAGTTAGTATTTCACAGCCAAGATGGAGGTGCCCATTCCCCAAATAGACTGGAGGATGGGAATCCGCTAAGTATTCGTAAACGGGTTAAAGACTTATCGAGACATTCTGAGCTGATGCTGGAACTACAGCATGTTGGAGTTGGAGTAGGAGAGTTGAGGAGGAGGTCAATGACCTTGAGTTTACCCCTGGAGTCATTGAATGACCCAACGCTTGGTGAGGGTGATGAGGAGCTGCTGGAGGAAGATGATGAGAATGATGACGTACAGGTATGGTATTGGTCTAATTTGAGTTAAATTAAAATTTTGGCTAGCTTAGCTGAATGATTCTAATTCTAACCTCTTCAAATAATTTCACAGATCAAGTACTTTGGTCCAAGTTGGCCATTATCAAAATCCCCAAGTCCAATTATCAGTTCTCCTGACTGTCTCACTAATTATGAGGAGAAGTGCATGGATGTCAAGGAGGATCCCAAGATTAGAGGTCAATCTACTCCATTGGAATTCCAAAGGACCTTAGCCGTAGCTGATTGTGAGAATTTAGAACAGTATGAATAACTTGTAGTTCTGCATATTTGTGTATTTATAGTATGATAGGTTGACTATTAGTACGTTTATCCGTTGTATGCAGGCTCAAATTGAGGAATCTGCTGTCTGTTCACAAGTCATTGGTTTGACCTCAGTCGTTATTTCTTTCGTTGAGTGTTTCATTTTGTTGGGGGTTTGGGTCCCATTAGTAGACAGATGTATCTCCATGCATGAGTATTAGTGCAGGATACAAAATATTTAAATTCGAGGAGACAGTGCAAATTTCCAGCTATTTATGGGTACTGTCATATATTTGATGTTCTGATGTTTCTTGTTCAGCAAAAAAATTATTTTTTGAGTTCTTTAGCCATTTTGTTGAGGAGAACATACTTCGTGAATTGTTTAGTCCTAAATTATTATTAGGAAAATGTATTTGAACGAGGTTAGAAGCATTGAAAATGCTTTCTAAGTACTTTTGTGAGGTATTATAATATGCCAAGGCCTATTATTACAAATGTGCATAAACAATCCATTGTTTTGAACTTGCAAAAAAATGCGAGTAAATAAAGAGTGGGTTGAGGACTCAACCTCGAGCCCCAGCATGGAAATGACATCCATCTCATGTAATTAATCATTTAATTTTTATTTAAAAAGAAACTTTTTTTAAGCCGTCTCTCCATCTTTTTTCTTTATAATATGAAATGACCTCAATCAATCAATCGTAACTTGAACACATGCATTTCATTCACTAACTCACTCAATCTCACCCTTCGTTTTAAATCCATCCTCTAGGATGAGGATGACCTCCCTTGACCTGACCTCCGCAGGAGGGAGCGAGGGAGGAGGAGAATAGGGAAGGGAGAAAACAATTGAACTTGATTTATGACCTTAGCGAAGAAAGAAAGGACTTCTTGGTTCCCTCCCTCCCCATTTCTCCAATTAATAGTTAATTAGTTAATTTTAGTTTAATTGTTTAGTAGTCCCTTTCACTTACAATAAGCCTAAAAATCCTAGGCTTAATTGACTTATATAATATTTAAGTCTACAATTAATCCAACATATTTAATTGTTAATTATTATTATTATCCTTAATAAGTAGGAGAGGTTTAGAGTAGAGTAGAGTATGTAGAGACCAATACAAAATGGGGTCTAAGAGGGTCCTTAATGGCTTTTTGGGGTCTACAGGATAATGATTAATGAAAGGTCAGATAGGTAGCCTTATAATCGAAATTTTGATTTTAGAGTTTTAATTTTAGGATTTTAGTCGGGTTTTGTGTGTGTATGAATGGATAAAGGTCAAGTGTCAAAAGTTAGGTCAGTTAGGAAAGAATGGTAGTCAAATAATTGGAAATCGTTAATGGAAAACGCAAAAGTAGAGGTAAAAAAACACAGAGGTCAAGAAGAAGAATAAGGGGTCATGGTCATACTCGTAAGAATAGTCTTTAAGTGATGAACTTTTTGTGCGGAAAAATTCAGGAGTTCAATGACCCCTACCCTCCCTTAAATTGTGCTTTTCTAAATTGTAATGTATTTTATAAATTGGCAACCTGTCCCTTCGTCCTCCTTTCCGTCCCCACCTTCACCCTGACCCTGACCCCAGCAGCCATGTTCATATATTTGTAAGATGGGGAATTGTGCAATTATTATAATAATTAATACGAGTCTACATGCATAAAAATCCAAGAGAAGGCCATAAGAGGGCTATCTAAGTAGACGATGATACAAAAAAGATTGAAGAAAATGTCAATTGTTAAATTGTTAGTATTCTACTATTTAGGCCGATAACAAAATGTTGACATTAATTTCTTATAAATTTGCAATTTTGCTCTTCTATATCATTAATATTATTGTGTGATTGTACGTACAGTAGTGGAGAGGTTGATTTGGCTATACAAGAGTAATGGGGTCAGGGTCAAGGGTCAGGGTCATTTCAGGAATTTTAGGAAGGAAAATGGTATATGGGACAGGATAGGTCATTTACCTGACCCCTTGGAGTTAGTTGGCTGGGGTCAGGTCAGGTCCGAGCTCAAAACCAATCAATACTTTCATTTTGTTCATCCCTTATGTTTATCCAAATCCTTGCCCTTGGGGAATCTTGAGGGTCAGGGTCAAGGTCATGGTCGAGGATAGGCATTTAACGAGGTTTTCCACAACTTGACATGAATGGGCATGCAAAAAAACCAAGGAATTAGCTTACAAATAAATAATGAATTCGTGCAAATTTTCCAATAAAAAATCAAATCGATAACTATTAATTTTAGAAAATAAACAAAGGAACAAATCATGACCATAAGTATATAAAGGGGGATTGTAAATTTTATGCATTTTTTTCTTCAGACGGACCAAAAAACAACAACAATCTCAAGAGAAAAAAACAAAGAAGCTCCGGATCAATACACACAACTCATAAATGTTAAGCATAAAAATAACAATAGAATTAATGATAATAATAATAGTAATAATGATTTAATTAATAGTAATTTAATAATTGTAAATCAGGGGAGTTAATGATAGTAAAAGTTGTGTAATAATATAATCAAGACATGTTAGGTTCATTCAATGACTCACTCCCGTAACTCCTATATTGTTCCTATTTCTCCCAACTCAAGGGTCAATGGTTAAAGGTCACCACAACAAGTGAGTGGTTTATTCGCCATTCCATGCATCTACTATTTAAGAACTAAATATAATCATTATAACCAAAAAGGGGGAATTGAGTATAGTTAATGAATAATGATTTTTTGAAACTTTAAATAATAATAAGAATAATAGCTAGAAATTAATTAAATTAATTACAACTAAAGTTTTTAATAATTAACTATTCATAGCTCTCCTGGAACCCTCAACCCATTCCTTCATAAATAGCCTTTTAAAGTTTCCTTATCCTGTCAATTCTGACTTAAATTGGAGAGCTAAAGACAATGGTCTAAAAATAGGTCAAGGGTCATTCAAGGGATTTAAGGCCCATTTGGTTGGAACTCTCACTATTTTCACCTACTAGTTGTAAATGGGAGATAGGTTTATTAATAGACCAGGAGTGGTCCTTCAGATGACCTTGCCATGACCTAACTCTGACCCTAAAACCTTCCATTCTATACTCAAAATGTCACTTGGCCTAAATAACTTAATACTAATAATAAACTTGACTTTGACCTCCTTCCGTTGCCAATCTCATAATAATAATAACTAGTCCTACATTTACCTAATGATTTCAAGGGTTATTTTTGTAATGATTAGTTTTAAGAGGGTTGTTGTTGATGAGACACACATTACATAAGCATAGCCATGACATGAGGAATAATGTGTTTTTTTATAGAAAAAAGGCACCTTAAAAATGTCTGCAAATCCTAATTTGCAAAACAACAACAATGCTCCTCACAAACAATTATAAAGTTCACAACACAAACACAAGACTTTTGTTTCTACGTATAATCATTTCCCCTTCTTCTTTTGGATTGTTCGCTTATGACATGACCCTAACCTAATCATGGAGTAATTATTATTCATTAGTTAATTAATTAATCGGGTAATTAACCTAATTTAATTAATTTTGGGGGATAAGGAGAATCAATGAACAATGAACAAAAAGTATTATTTGTATGGGCAGTGACAGCTCTCTCTCTCTTTTGATATTACTCATATCATTTAACACATTTTTTGTTAACAACCAAAGTATAACAATGGAATGAGTTTTTTTGAACGAATGATTTTTTTAAAGAAATGAAATGAACGAACAGGCAACAAACACACACACGGAGACAAACAACATACATTGTGCATTTCAAAAGGAAGAGGGATGTGGGATTTGAGGGGGTTCTTGACCTTTGACCTCATTATATCTCATATCAGTTGGACCCTAATTCATCCACTTTTGATTTTTCTAATAAAAAAAACAAAAATTAAAGCTCAAAAGCAATTACTTATTATTATGACTGACTCTATTTTATCAAATCAAAATCAAATCATCATCACAGCCAAACAAAGCTATCAAATAAATATCTTAATGACATCCATATATATTAGATAGATAGGGTTTTTGGGGTCATCATGACCTTCAAGGTCAATCTGAACCCCACCAAAATATGATGACCTTGACCCCTGACTGACACCCCCAACCCACTCACCCAGTCTTATTTGCAAAGAAACGGAAATGGGGGGATCGTGGATTTTGAACAAAGACAACAAGGGATCAATGATCAATGGCTCTACTTGGGGTCAATAGGAGGACGAGGACACTTATGTCTTAAAATCTAGCAATTTAAGCATTTTTCTTTCTTACAAATTGGCTTCCTATAATTCGATGTCTTTTGAGAAAAACAGAAAAAAACCACAATTCACTCTTGAGTTATTTGGTTGTTTTTTGTGCCTGATTCCTTTCATTATCATCATATATCTGCTTATTATAATAATTAGTTAATTAGTAGGTTGTTGTAAGTTTATAAGTTAGTTAGTGGGGAGAATGATGGGGGAATTTTAATATACAAAAAGAGATTGGACTGGAGCAAGAACAATACAATTGTGTGATGAACTGGAGTAGTAGAAGATGGTGGGTGATGGTGGTGGGGGAGGGGGTTAATATGGTTGGGGGATGGGGACTCATGGGGGTGTACGAGTATTTGAGTCAGTTGTTGATTTTGCATAAGGGATCATATGAGAGTGACCTCGATCCATGACCTTCCAGTCGACCTGAGTTGGACTCACTTGTTAACTTCTGTTGTGAATGGATGAAAATTTGACTTCCCAAGAAGTGTGTTGATTGATGACGAGGACCCCCAATTCCCCTCCCCTTCCCTCCTACCACCACCACTGTCCATGACCTTCGAACTGATTTTCGTAGAATTGTGTATGAATTTGTGTAGTAGGGGTCAAAAGAGTTGAATAGCGGAACTTGAAGATAACCTTGTGTGTTTAGGGTCCAGGGATGGTTCTATACCAGATTGTACTCCTTTAGATTTAGCTGCAAAATTGTGTCTTTCACTGCTGCGAAGACGAAACGGATATTTTCCGTATCTGGATAAGAAGGACAAGCGAGAGAGAAAAAAATTTCAAAATTTTTAACAAATTTAAAAAATCACAGAAAGTCAAATTTAGAATGAATAGATCAAGAAATTGAATTAGACAATTAAAGTTGGAATTGTACATCAAATGTCAAGGGAGATATGACCTTCACATATACATATGACCTGGGGTAAAGTGAGTCTCATCTCAGAATTTATTTTCGTGTAACACAATAGGAATAAAATGACAATGACAAGAATTTGGCTTATTTACTGCGAAATGCGGATGTTTTTTTGGACATTTTATTATTAAATTCGAATGAAAAGGACCGGAAGTCCTCATTTTGCAAAATCTAAAAATATAAAATCAGGCTGAAAATATTTGCCTTTTTGTCCAAAATCTGTATTTTCATTTTGAAGCCTGCAGGTTTGAATGTTGAGTACAATTCCAACTTTAGTTAAATCCACATCGTAGTTTAGTGTGACCTGACCTGGGACCGTGACCTGTGGAACCCTCCTTAGTCTGGAGGAATGACTCATGCCATGCAATGTCATGTCACCCCATGCAATCATGCATCACATTCATAAATACCAGAAAAGACAATTTGAGGATGCATAGAAAAGCGTTTGTGAACAATTAAATTGTAATTTATTAGAATTTTAGCTAATAACAAGTAATTTAACAGTTATGATTTAAGCAGCATTGAATGAAATGAGACAAAAAAACTACAAAAGACTACACGACACTCCAGTGTCCTTGACCTGGACTTTCAGCGTGACCCTCCATGCTTAAGCCAGATTGTACTCCTTGAGAGAGTTTTGCATGATTGTGTCCTTGACGGCACAAAAGACCAATTTGATATTTTCCGTGTCTGAGGAGAACAAAAGCTTTTTGTAATTTTCCAATTGGAATTTTCATTCTCAAAGATCAAACAAAAAAGTCCCATTAAATAAGCTGGACATACATAATCATTCATAACAGGTCAAAAGGTCAAACCATTCCATCAACTCACACTACAATCAAACAAGACGTGAAAGCAACTGGTAGTACCCAACTAAAAGTACAGGTCATGTCAATTATACTACAAGTATTATGGCCGAGGTCATTTCCCAGGCCGTTCCACATCTTCCCTCCCATGCAATTGGAGAGGTCACAGAGGGTAAACCCTCCTGACCCCTTCAGAGCCACCTCAATGAGGTGTCTGTTCTGTTCTCGTACATCCTTACCTGTGGCACACGTAAAATGGGAATAGATTATCTTCTCACTGTCAGGGTTGAGGTCAACAAACATTCGAAGAATGAACTCACGAGCATGAATGGCATCCCTTTGTGGTCCTGTTTGGGGGTGGAAGGGAGGGAGAGTGGAGGTCAAAAATACAATTAATTAGGATAGAGGTCAAGAAGCAGTTATTCTGTATTATTACGGGTGTAGGGGTCAGGGTGGTGCTTTGTATGTATACGTGCGATGAGCTCATATGGTCGCTACTTATACTTACAGACTACAATGAAAATGAAATCTAAGACCTACAACAACCTACAATTAAAAGTTGACCTCTGACCTTTCCGTACCTCAAATACGGAGGGCTTAAAACTAGACTAGGGAACAATTGCTTTGCATGGGGCTAATCGTCAACTTTACAACCAATGTACTTTGCAATAATTATTTATGCTCTGGGGTGATATGAGTACGTACGAGTGACCCGCGACCCGCATTACTACATTAAAATGTGACCTCCTACTTCCAGGTCGAAACACCTTAAGATGAGAATGGTTTGACCCTTAGAAGTCTCTCCTGAGTCTCCAATCACTCATCATGGGATTTTTTTTAAAAAGACCTTTGATTCAAAAATGTTCTAAACTACTACAGTCAGTATATATCTACGTCTACGTGTGTACCTGTACCACATGTAAAATGTGAGTAACACATTCGATTTGGATCCGGATTTTGACTAAGATACAAATGCTTTAGAATAAATTCCCGTGCACTCACATGGTCACACGTTGGACCTGGAGAAAGTACAGGGACAAAAAAATGATGACATGATGACATGAAGCCATAAGAAAATCATTCTGTTCAATTTATTAGTCATTTTAATTTTAAGTGGTGCAAGGAAGCCCATGAAGGACTGAATAGTAAGTAAGTGACTGACAGCGACCTGACACCTGACGACATGACCCTATTTCTGGCGTTTATTCTAAAAACAAGAAGCTCATGCATATTTTTTGTACTTTCATGAAATTCATCTTTCGTATTTCGTACAAATTGGTTACAAATTCTAAGTTTAGCCTTAGGAATGGAGGCTTTTCGTTTACCTCGGATTACCTGAACAGCTGACCCTGAAAATTTCTGAAATGAAAAGTATCCAACCATAACTATAATTTTAGTGACAATGCCCATACATGGCCTATAGTAGAGAATTCCTCAACAGGATTACATACTCTTTTTCTGTGAGGAAGCCATATGACATGACCTCTAAGGTTTATCAAAGGGGTTATGAAAGATGAAGGTGAACCAAGGGGAAACCTCTCAAATGACCTTAACAGGATTTCAATGACTTATTCTTATGATTTCCATCCTATTGTCCCTGTTCATCCTATTGTTTTAACGTTGTAAGTCCATTATAATTATGTACGAAACCAACTCTGAGAAAGTTGGCCATGCATGCAGATCAAAAAATGAAACCAAAAGAAAAAAACGGTCCCCAATTTCTTTAGAAATTTTTTTTTTCCATTTTGGAAAAACAAAAAAAACTAAAGACTTCCTGCATTTAAAAAAAATTAAGAATAAAAGTTTATTTCTTAAGAATCTCATCTTTAAAGTTCAAATATCCGGAAACTCAACTGTCAACTCTAGTCCCATTTTACAATCAAAATTCAAAACTTTGATTTGACCTGACCTAGATATAAGAATAGAGAAATTAAGACAATAGATTGAGGAGATGGGAAATCCTTCCTCTTCTTAATAATTCTAATCAATTCCAAGGATCTTCCTACTCATCTTCATCTTATAATAAGATCCGGAAATGTCAGTTTACTATACTGACGTGAATGAAATTGACGACAACTGACCATCATGGTCATGATGGTATGTTAATGACAGGAGGGGAGTTAATTCATATCCTGTAATGACCTCTGAATCTACAATAAATCTGAACCTTATTTGGATGTGTATGCATAATTAAAATTGGATGGATTCAGGAAGTCCCATTGACCTGGTTGGAGATGTCATGAACATAGTAAATGTCAAGTGGTGGTGGTGGTGGTGGAGGACAAAGGACAATGGTTACTCAAACTCATACTCACCATCATACTCTGGAAAGTAGTCGACCAAGTGGGAGTACATGATCTTCTCTTCAAGTAGATCCTTTTTATTCAAGAATAAGATGACTGAAGAGTGCTGGAACCAGGGATACGTTATTATGGTTCTAAATAAGGCCTTACTCTCTTCCATCCGATTCTATATAAAAAATAAAAGAACAATAGAATATGTGGTTATAATACCACCAATTGTAATACTATGATATGAGGTCAGGGGTCCAGGGGGAGACTTACTTCGTTATCTGACTCAAATAAAATTTGATCATATTCACTTAGAGCAACGAGGAAGATTATGGAAGTCACATTTTCAAAGCAGTGGATCCATTTTCGTCGCTCTGATCGTTGTCCACCTACATCAACCATTCTGGAAGAGAGGGGGGTCAAGGAGACATCATCAGTTAATTCAAAGGTCAATTCTCATCATCTATGGTACTTGAAGCATAGTTTTTAAGCAAAGGCAACTGGCAAATATATCCAAATCTATAAAACTGAAATTATATAGCATAGCAGTATATCAAAACTTCTACTCCAAAAACGTCATGAAGAGGTCATAATATAAACGACCCGTAAGGGCCATATTTAAAAATGTACTGAAAATCAAGCTATTTATGGCCAACGCGAAAGCGTTAATACACCACACCCTGCATATGAGCCAAGAAGGTTGCTTGGGCATAATTATTGACATTTTGGCATATTGTTCAAACGGACAAGAGGAAATACCGAAACACAATGGAGTCAAGGTCAAATGGATATTCAATTATCCCTGTGGTTGGGACCCTGGCTCGAAGGATGTCCTGTTCCGTTGGTAAGTAATCCGGCTTTGCAAGTCGATTCAGGTCATCCATGTAGCTAATGATGATGAAGAGAGCATGCAATAGACAAGAAAACACTATGGCTGAAAAAACATGCAGAGGCAAGCATGCAAATAGACGATGAACAGGCGCGCCGCGCTTAGGTATTAGCACCCTGCAGAATCTCCTTGACCTTAGTCAAGGTCACCTCAACATGCATGATAGTCATGAGGCCAAACGTACAAACCACCAACACAACATTATAAGCAACAGTATTTCATGCAGGCTCAATCAAGACTTTGCCGATGTTCCAGCTGTTTGCTCAGAAGCCACCAGACAAAAGGTTAGGTCAGCCAGCCATGACCTTTCCACTCCCACAAAAAGAGGAGTCATATTTCAATACCTGAATCGGATTTCCTCGAGATCAAAAGGATACTCTATGATACCGGTAGTAGGGACACGGACACGAAGGATGTCTTGTTCTGTCGGCAAATAATTATGACCAGCTATACGGTCAATCTCCGACAAGTAACTGTTTAGGGAGAGAAAGATGAGGTGAAGGGTCAGAGGTCAACTTAAATCAAAAACATACACAACAATACAAATAGTGAACCCGGTGGTCCTTTGAAATTCAAAAATCATCTTAAAACCAATCTGACATCATATCCATCCCATATGTCTTTATCAATTAAGAAAAGTGGAAATCATGTAATTGCTTCAGTTTATTTTAGTTTTCTTTCAATAAAATAATGGTTGTCTTTTCAGTTTTGGGGACCGTACACATCATTTCCGATCCAATCCAACACGGAGACCATATTCTTATATTTAGTACCTCTTAAAATCTCAAGGAAGAAGAAAGTCTATAAAATGTTTAATGTTTGATAGTAAAAGGGCTAAGGAGGAGGAGAAAGAGGACTTTCCCCACTTTGGTCATAAATCGAGGTCATGAATGATTAGATGATGGTTCTTAGTTTAAAAGGGTTGAGGGCTGTTGAATGAGTTTTGATTTGGGATTGGACCATTTGAAATCGGGACTTCAATAATAATAATGGTCCATCAACAACAACATGATTCATGATGGGTTCCTCCTCAAGGACTTTTGACTTAATTACTCCCGTCAATCTCTGTCCAAGACAACAAGGAGAGAGAGAGACCTTGAGGAGGGGAACAGAAGCGAGTGGTCCAGGAGGACCAAGGAGGACATTATTATGTGAATAAGAAAATGTTCTCCATCATGGAGGATTGGGTGGTATTGGTGGTAGTACTGGTGGTTCTAAAAATCTCACAAATAATCCTGTAATGGACTCTCATTAAATCATGAATGTGTCCAGTACTCTTATCATATGCCCTCCCACACACCATTTGCAGGTCAATAATACCAAAAACAGAGGTCAATTGTACTTAAATCCCTCCATGTTTATCTACCATGAGGTCATTTTAAAGAACAACAAACAGAGTAGCCTCAATACATGCACTCAACTTTAAATAGTTCTTAAGACTTAATGGACCCTCTCTCTCTCTCTTTCTGCCATTTTATTATTTTACAACACAACCCTTAAAAACCAGTCTTTGGACTCCTCAAAATGGAGGACATTTCAACAGTAAAAAAAAAAGACCTCAGTTCATAAAAAATGGAATAAAACATAAACCCCCTCCCTTCCTAACAATAAGTATGACCATGATAAAATCCCATGTATGTCCTTTGACTTTTTTTAAATATTTTTTCTAAAATGGACAAGTAAAAGTAAAATGGTTGACCCTGAGGAGAATGAGACCCCCAAATAAAGTTTTAGATTCCATTTTGAACTCATCATATCATCCTCTAAGAACATGACATGACATGATGGAATCATCTCAACAGATTTCTATTGTTTTATTAAAAAAACTGGAAAAATAATTTCCCCCTTCTTTTCAGATTGTCTTTTGTCCTGTCAAGTGGAAATAGAAGAGTATGAGGGGGAAGGAGGCTATGGAGAAAGCAAGGAGTTTTGAGGGTTGACATGACATGACATGTCTCATTTATTGTCCAGAGAAGAGAGACCGACGAGTCCATGTCACCATTACCTTCCTCAAAGATTAAAAAGATTAAATTTTAGAACAGTACTACGGGTCGGTCGGGTCAGATTTGGATTTTGTATCATCGGGATTCGATCCATCGATCGGGTCAAAGTCAAATCGAGTCCAACTCTCTTCTGCTCCATTGAACTCAAACCCCATTATTTATTATTATCATATAGCGGAGAATTCATAGCAAGAGCAGCATTATTATTATACTTCCTCAGCCTCATGAAATTCAAAATGATAATTGTCTGAATAATATGTTAATCAACTTTTGGACTGTTTTTTTTTCTCATAATAATTTTAGTCCTTAAAAACTAACTGGGGGGTTGATCATGAGACAAGGGGATGATGATCACTGGAAAAAAAGACCTCTTCTTGCTCTCATTTTTTTCAAATGATCAAAAATTCAAGATTGGTTTTATATTTTTGATTTGATTTTGATGGGGTCTGGGGCGTGAGAAATTGAAAATTGCTAAACAAATACTTGTCTGATTTTTATATTCTCAATCTCAATTGGATATTTGTCTGTCTGTCTTTTGAAAGAATAGAGAATTCAGCTAAAAAAATGTGGAGGAGGCTGTGGTATGATATGGAGCTGGACCAAAAGTAAACCAAGGTAACCTCACACCCCAAATATAAATCCAGGACCAGAACTGACCCGAAACTCCCATTCTTTCAAAAGGTCAGGGGAGGGGTGTCTTTTGCCAAATAACAAAACGTCAAACCATGAGAGAAAGAACAAGGGGTGTCGGTATGTTGCATAGAATCAGGGGTGACCCCCTATTTGAGACTGAGGAGGAGATGAGGGTTACCCTCATGAGGATCCTGATCCTTCCTTAATCTTATTGTAAACTGAACAAATAACCTACTTTCAAACGGAGACTACCAACACCTTCCTCAAGAAGAGCCGCTGTCTTCCGGTTTAACCCTAACCCTGGTCACCCAGGAAAGTAAATAATACAATTCAATCTCAATTTCTGAAAAAAATGACCATACAAAATATGTCTGTCTTTTTGCAAAAATAAAAATTACAATAGAGTCTGTATTATTCATGGAACTGGAATTGGGGTTTCAAGGGAATTGGGTCAAAAAAGTAAATGGGATTTAAAGTAGGTCGGATGTAGAAAAAAATATTTAGGAATTTTGGAGACATGTCCAGTTTTTTTAAATCACAAAAGGATTTAAATTTAATCGAATTTAAATATGAATAGGATCAATCATCATCACCTGGGATTTTAGGGTTTTTTTTTGCAAGTTTGCAAATTTTTTTTTGTCCAAACACACACAGAAAATCTCTAAATTAAAAAACCAGACAGGCTCCTTAATGGGAGGACTGTTTGGTCTGGACTCAAATGCCATAGCCTATAGTCTAAAACTAATCTGGATTTTGGATTAGGGATACTGATAGGGGTTTCCTTTTGGATTCTTGGGATGGAAATTAGTGAATTTGAATTTGAGGTCAAAGGTCAAGAGGAAGTGTATGTGCTTACTATCTGGCAGAGTCGGTGAGCTGGTACTCTCTTCTTCTATCGTAACACTCTTGGATCCCAGAGTCGCCCCATAAGGCTTTTATGGCTTCAACATAAGGGGACTCGAACGTCGTCACTGTCTCATAGTCCACGGCTCGAACTTGATCCGCTCTCTCCTGCAACCCCAATAATAATGTCAACAATTAACATTTTAAGCAGTTACCCCTAGAAGAATATGTAGAAATTTCTTTAAAAAAAGACTATTTAGTTCTGTAGCTCAATCACTTTGAGGTCAAGGTTGGACTTGGAAGTAATTCAACTTTATTGAACTAAAATTATAACGCTCCTTTGACCAATCACTTCATTTTCTCACTAGTTTAATTATTCCTGAGAGCTTAAAATTTTAAAATAATTAACTAAAAACCTAGTCATGTCCCATTATTGACATGTCTAACTAAAATTGAGAACTTTTGTAAGATCCCATGAGGAGGGTTTCTATACACCTCAACCTCAAACCTCCAATAAAATCAGATTTGACCTTTCTTGTACCGGAAATCCAAACAACCACCCACCCGGAAATACAAAGTTTTACACTTTTGGGGTCAACTTTCAACCATAGAGGCCCATGGTCAATTCAATTTGCAATTCTACAGGGATGTAAAGGTGCACCCCTTGAGGAATTCAACTTTTTAGGAAATGACAAATCTGCAACTTTGTTCTAAATTTCATGGTTGTTGTTCAAAATTGTTCAAATAACCGCTAATAAACTTAATTGATTTTGAGGTGAACTCAAAGTCGAAAATCTGGGTAAAATAAGTTTCAATTGTTACATGTATTGGTTTTGGTTATATGGGGCATCATTTTCGGAGTTGCACAAAAATAACCATATCCCAGGGGCACTCCTGGACTATTTTCATACATGCAGATCCTTTAAATTGCAATCATCATTGCAGAAAAACCAAATTGTGCGATTGTGCATTCTCAAAGTTTCGGGTGGGCCCTTAAGGAATTACATCATCCTTCAAAGTTTTTACATCAAGTGGGAAAGTGGTAAAATGGAACATGATTTAACTTTAAGTGCAATTTAAGTAATTAATTGCAGGATGCATTTGGGAGTTTTTGGGTTCCCCTCAAGGGATTCCAATGGAATTTGGTTAAATCCGGAAGTGAAATTTTGTGGCCCTGCTAATTTACCCTAAAACCCGTTTCCGGGTCGAAATCAAATCACCTTGATTTCATAAAAATGTACAAAATAAATGACAATTAATTAATTAATTTGGTTCTTACATTATTGTTGGAGTCTGTATATGGAATTTTGAGGAGGTCCATGGCACGGATCATGGCTTGCATTGCCATAAAGATGTTTTGATACACAAGTTTAATGAAGCCACGTTTGTCCTCATCTGAGTAGCCAGACCCATGAATGATTCTCATTTGTTTTATAAACGTCGACTTCCCAGACTCTCCCGTCCCTGCACAAAATGAAATTAAAAATACATCAATTTGTCAATCTCTTTAAAGTAACTATTATTATTTTGCATCTTTTCAAAGTTTTCAATTTTGGAACTGACGAGTACATTTCATTTATAGCTTAAAACCTCATATTGGAAGAAGGGACACATATTTGCTATTAATTGTAATGAATAAGCTTAACTTGCTTTGTCTCATTCTGGATTCTGGATTATGATGGACAATTTATATAATAATAGAAGAATTTAACCACAAGATGAAGAAAACGGGTTAAAAACAAGGTCTTTTTTGGGATAAATCACAATTTGATGATCATGAAAAATACAAAATGTTAATTTATTTGAGGAGGGATATAGTATATAGACCCATCACCCATAATACATACCCATCATAGTCCATAAATAATATGCGAGTGATTCATGGGGTTGTTGGGGATTCTGATCTTAAACCATTTGCAAAATGTATGCCAATTCCTACGCTAATTTTTCCGGTTATTAGTGAATACATAATAAATTCCATATATTAAAGGGTTCAAGTTTAATATGCCTTTACTTAAGGGTCTATGTCAATCTCTCCAAAACTTCAGGGTTCATTTAATCTTCGACCCGATATTAAATTAAATTAACACCCTTCCATTCCATTCACTGATGAATCTACCATTATATGTATATGCACATGTCGAATGTCCTATTAAGTTAAGTAGGACAACAGGAGACAGTTTTTTAGCCTTTATGTATAGTCTGGACTACTGGAGGATTTGCACCTTTTGTAAAATCTTAAATCAGAGAGTCCAACAAAAAACCCACAACCAATTAAAGATGTTTCTCTTTCTTAAAACCACAAGTGGCTGCTGGAAGAACAGAGACCCGAGAGAGACAGAGGAGACCTCCAGCCCAAGCCAACCATATTACATTAATCCTCTGACCAAAAAAGTAACTTTTAGGCTCAAATTCATGTTAATACATGACTCAAATTTTTAAATTTATATGGGAAGCATGGAGTCTCTAGTATAATCGGCAATATGTTTCAAGGATGGAGGAGGTCAGGTTCAGGTCACAACAATAACAATGAAAATGGACACATTCGATCATATATATGTGGACGAATATATATTGACCTGAATAAAATTGACCTGAATGAAAGATGCTTAATGCTCACAGGG
>JAQIYE010000111.1:0-17688 GCA_034699765.1 Xenyllodes armatus
TTTATAGAAGTCTAAAAAGGGCCAAAAATTTATCCCTTTAGAGACCGATCCTTTGGGTTCGGTTCCTTCAGATTATAGGGGAAATTTATAGAACAAGGGAGCTATTTCATGATCGGATTGGATTAATTTTGCAATTTTTGATAAACGTAGAGAATACTTTTTAGTTTTTCTATATTCCAGTTTTTTTTTAAATCGCAACCTTAAATTTTAGAATAAATTTTGATCTTGGTTGTAGAAGAAAATATATAAAGTTTACTAGAGCCTTAGTCAACCTAATCTCCTTTTGAAGGATCTACTTGACCCTTTGACCTTCAATTCATCCGTTCGGAGCCCTAGAATGAATGGATGTATAGCTTTAAAATAATTCTCGGGGAAAAGGATAAAGACGCTTTTAGAGTCAGAGCAGATTAGAAGTAGATCTGACTTCATTCTAACTTTCACCCAAGTCTTTCTCCTCCATTCATGCACCACCAGTAATCCTGATACTTACTGATAGTATGTCATCTCAATGACCTAAAAGAGTCATGTTTAAACAAATCAAACTCCCGTGAAGAAAGATTTGGCTCGTAATTTTATTGATTCTTGGTAAATTACGATGATTTGAGCTGAAGAAAGGAATTAAAATATGATGACTAAATCTACAGTTGAACAAAAATTTACAAATTTACTCATTGACACGTTTGTAATTTTATAATGGTGCTGGATTACTTCCTTTTAAAAAGGTTTTCTACCGATTCGTGATGAAAATATTTTTTTTCAGTTAGTGAATGAGGAATTAGAAATTCATTCTATGCTTTGACGTTTGGAACATTCCGGAAATGAAACCAGCAGCAGACTCACTCAAATATGTAGTAGGCGTTCGATTAACTTGTCAGCACCATTAAAGTAGAGTTTTATATTCGGTCTTATTATTTACACACCTGTCATTTTATGATGTTTTTCAAATTTATACAAATATAAACATGAACTTTTGTGGGAGTCAAGGTCCACTAAACTTAACTTGGACTGTAAGTACGCTATCCAAGAGTCACACGATTTCAGTAGTTGCTAATGGGTTTATAATTGAGAAGAATTGTTGAAGCTTTGGTCTCAAGATCTACGTTTTCAATTTGAATATCGGGATGCGATTTTTTTACAATGATAATATATATGGTGTCAGTTTTCGAAAAGACTAGAAGAAGCAATACATTTTCTAACTTTTTCGTGGTCCGTGACCGTAGAACTGAAATTAGATCTTCGCAATTTTTTAGAAAAAAATTCAGGTGAATGAGACATAGGATAACTTGCTTAACTGCCCGGCCGTTTGCAAAGCTCATTCTAAGGTACTCTAATGCTTGCTACAGACCTGATGTGATCAAAAATACTATAAGTAACGGATTACCAATTTCTTATAAGTAAGGAAGTAAGTATAGGAAACGCTCTCCAAGAAATTATAACTACTCGAAAAATGAAAATGCATGTTTCTTGAAGGCTTACGATGAGTTTAATCAAAACTTCCTAAAAGCATATTAGGAATTGGAAATTTTGTGTATATAGACCTATAGTGCACGCGAATTATAAATTTTAAGGACTCCTTTTGCGAAGGTTGGATTCCAAAATTCATTTTAATATGGACCCTTCCAGTCCAGTTCTAAAAATATATATATGTTTTAAAAAGTTAACATTTTTGTATTGAATGAGTAAAACTTTGATCATTATAAAAAAAAAGTTTGACTTGTAAAATTGGTTTGACTTTATTTGTTCTTTTGTAGATTACGTAAGCCTAGCTAGACAATATGATTCGCTCCTCATTTTACATAAATCTATCCTGTCCTGTCGCACAAATTCCAAAGAATTGAACTTTTTTCAAAACAAACCCTTAACATTAAATGTCGATGTTTGCCCAACCTGAAACTAAGGATATTCCATTTAAATTTATTTATAGGACCTAAACTACAGGAGAACTACGTACATTTTTATTAAATATTTAGATTTCTGTCATGACTTTTAGGTATAATATTAGCATGCCGACGTAACGTGACATGACATATAGTAGTACATGTCCTGTATCAATAAGCCTGCTAACCTTCATTCTTGATTAGCTTCTGAACTTGTGTTTTAAAAATATCTACTCCTTGGATGCTATGGGTCCTCGTGAGAGGATCTCATTAATAATTATAGATTATTTTTGGAGACTTTCTCTCTTCTTCTTGACGTGGGGTTCTAAATTTGAGGAGAAAGTCATCTTTGGATTTTGGATCCAGCCAGGACAGAACGTTGTTCAAACTTTATACTTTTTGTTCGCGGTGTACTAAGTAAGTTTACGCCCACCACCACGAAGGGGTTTGTTGTTGGGATTGGGACTCTCATCCTTGGGACTTGGGTTTTGAGCTTGAGTGAAAGCGAAGGAGTAAATTGAAAGAGAAAGCCCAAAAGAGCCTGATGAGACTCCTTTCTCCACCTTTCCCTGAGATCTGATCTGTCAAAAGGAATAATACTACATGTGATTTTATGGTTGACTTTTTCTTTTTGGAGGTTTCCTGATCCTTCTTGACACATTGACACACGTGAGTTTCATCAAGGGTCTCTTGGTTTTCCCTTGGTCCTGCATGATATACAGTATGAGTTTTTTTGGGGGATTAGGTGAAGGACCTTTTCAGAGCAGAGAACAATAAGGGGCCTACGCCTACCAAAAAAATCTTTTAGATAAATTTATGTTCTTTTTAAAAGTTCTGAAAAATTAGACACAGAGGCTGAGAACTGACAAATTGAGTTTTTTAAAGAATGAAGAGGATTTGTGAATCTATGAACTTTGTGCAGATTTAATAAGGATGTTTAGATATAAATCAGTATTTGTATGAGCCGTCGACCGTACACCAAAACGCTGTGCGGGTTTTTTGGAAATTAATGTAGCTTTGTTAAGCAATAACAGTTTGATAGTTCATAAATGAAACGGTTATGGCAAGAGGTTTTTCTCTGACGATCATTGACCTGAACCTTCAAATTAAATCGTAGCTCCAATCATATAATTTTATTTACATACTTATGATTGTTTTAGTTCATCATCCTCTAGACTTAAATTCCTTCAAAATACATACATACGTCAGGAGCAAATGTTTCGAATTCAATTCCGTCTTGACAAACTTTTTGGAACCATGTAAAGTTGTGACAGATTTAACCATAGATTTCTTTTCATTTCCAAACATATAATTAATAAGTTTTATCAAATCAAAGTTTGAAAGAGATTGAGACGTTTGGGGTAAAAACATGTTTTGAGGCCCTTCTCTCTCCGCAGTAGGGAAGAAATGTAGAGTGAAAGTTGTCTTTGAAATTTATGATTTGATTTGTTTTTCAAGAGATCAAGAAAATGGTAGGGAAGACCCTGGACCCTTACTTTGTAAATAAAAATTAAGCGTGCAAACTGACAGGAAACAAACATTATTGCGTCGTATTTTATTTAATTTCATTAAACGTGGTTCTGGTTAACTTGTCCTCGTCCTTGCACTTGGACTTGTATTTTTTCCCCTGTGGGCCACCTTGTAAACCCTTGGAGACAATTTTTATTACAAAAACCAACACGTGTGGCTTCTTGAGTTTTTAAGGGGGTTGTTGTTAAATTCGAGTGACATGACCCAAGGGCAAGCAAAGGGTACTGGCTATGAAAGACTCATTGAACTATCGACCACATATGATGACTTAATTACATTAAAGGGATTTTTTGTCTCTTTTTATCTGTATTTTTAGATTGGGAATACGCTGATAATTGTTGCAGTGGCGACAACAAGACGTCTTCGAACTGTCACAAATTGCTTTGTGATGAGTTTAGCTGTTGCAGATTGGCTCGTTGGGATGTTTGTCATGCCACCCAAAGTCCTCTTGTACTTTGAACGTAAGTGTTTTTTAACAGTATACGGGGTTTAAATGGGATTTGACATCTGTTTTTTTATTTTATAAACATAAAGACGGGTTTTTCACGAACCTTTAGAAAAATGACAGAGTGTCAGCTGTCCGTATTTGTTATATCCAATCTACTTGAGTTAATTTAATTTGGATCCGTTGATTAGATGACTTTATTTAAATTAAAACTGACACCGGGTCATCCTATTTAAATAAAGGAGGTTTTAGCATACAATAAAATCAACTGTTTTAAAAGGTAAAATGCATCATTTAACTATCCTGGGAATAAAACAAAATGCAAATTCTCCAAATGCCAAATGCCTGACAAATGCCAAAAAACGAAGCACAATCATTTAGTTGAAGCGCTAATTAAAATTCAGTTAATGCATTTAATCTCGTTTAATGTTCTTGTTACTTCTTCGAAAACTCACTTCATTAATTTTTTAAATCACAGAGACTGAGCTTTTAAAATGCAGGATCATCCATTTAATTCAGGATAAACCTAAGGCTCTTTCATCCATTTCATTGCAGTGGTTCATTATTGTATGAAGGCCATATCCAACTTACAAGTTCCGGGAGCGAGGACGAGGACAGGTTATTTGGCCGTGCTGAGTGAGATTTTACTTAATTGAGTCTTCTCATGGTTAATTAACCGTGGAAATCCATTTACCTCATTTCTGTAATTACAAAGATTTTCCATTAGGAGAGAAAATCATGGATCTAAAATTAAATATTAAACTACTGAAAGTCGCAAAAAATTTCCCTAGGGACTCACCCCTGCTCTGTGAGGCAAATGGAAACACAACTAAAAGTGACGATGAACTTTAATTAAATTGACACAGTTAATTGTCAACAAGGACCACAAATAAAATTATCATGATTATATCCTTAAGGCTATTTAATCTAAAATACTGAGGAAAAAAGTGGACCAAGCCAAAAAACCCTTTGCCCGTGATGGACGTATATTAGAGGAGGGTTAACTCAACATTAGCTAATATTTGAAATAGAAAATTCATTGTCCATCTCAGTTAAAATTAAAATGTCCACATCAAGGACAGGGCAAGGACATCAAAGAAAAGAGAACTTTCCCCATAGGGTTTCAAGGCTCAACAGCTGAAGGCTAGGGTAGAGTTGCTTTCTCTTTTGATGATGACATTATTGCACAGAAAAATTGAAAGAGGGTCCTCTCCTTTTATCCCAATTGGTTATAATGGTAAACATTTTTCTTATAGGATCAAGTTCAAATATTTTCGGATCCGGAATCGAATTCTCAGTTGTAGAAATAAATAGGAATGAAAAATATATCGGATAGACTGAACTGATCAGGGTTAAAATGTAAAATCGGACATATTCGTAACATGATGACAAGATTTTCTTTGAAAATTTTTCTTCGGGTGGGATCTTTACTAACAACATTGTTAACTCCGATTTAAGCTCGGGTACATTATTAAGAAAGGAAAAGGAATACAGGCTACTCTCCTGAAAGTCGAAAACTTAGCAGAGGTATTTCTTGTAACACACAATCAACAGATTGGAGAAGAAGTAGATGACTTGCTCAGCTCAGATGATGTCATGGAGGAAATCTTTAGATCCGGTTCGAAAAAGCTAAAAGAGCTAATAGGACTATTCCATAAGGTCTACACCCCACACTATTCGGACTACGACTCTGCCTCCAGCTAAGCCCAGCCCGTGTCACCACTAAACCTGTCCCCATAAAGTCAATGAGTATTTCTTGCCACAGCCCCTCCTCTAACATTTTGTGAAGGACAGAAAATTGAAACCGGATGTCTTGGGAGATTTAGATAATTGTATTGAAGTAGAAAGCAAATCAAGTACCATTTTAAATTTTCAAAATTATCTTCGGAAATGTTTAGATTCGTAGCATAGACCCTGTGATGTGATTCGAATTATGTTGTGTAACCCCCCTTGATTGAGCGAAAGCTATGTCAAATAAATTCCTATTGATTGATTGATTGATAAAGAAATGCCAATATGGCAATACCCCGTCGCGTCGCATATCCCATCCCAATCGACTCCGAAGAATAACCCTTGCTCAGCTATTAACTCTTTGATATGAAATGAAACGGAGTTCAATGATCACGGAATAAAAACAAAATTAATTGTGTACAGATAGGAAATTTGAGAAATTATTTTTATAGGATCAAAACATGTCAATGTCAATGTCCATGTACGTACTCGAAAGTACATTTCAACTTGTTGATGCTCTTTAGGATTTCAAAATAAACAACTCATTAAGAGTTGTTAACATTAACAACGTACTTTAGATCCCAAATCTCTCATCTCTGTTGTGAGACTTTGAAGGTCAATCTAGGAGAGAATCATAATAATAAAAGACTTGAGATCCAACAAGCTATGACTTCGAACTTTGAAGGGAAGGGTTTCTCTGTTCAAAATTGAGATTATTAAAGCATGTCCATCTTACTGACTACTGAAGATAAGGGTTGAGTTAATGGATGTTTTTATAGTTTGTTAACTATTAGTGATTAGGGCAGAGCTATACACACTTTCTAACAATAACAGTAAGATGACTTCATCATTCATCTGTAAACCCAGCAAAACAAATGACGCATGTTTTGTCTTTGAACCATAAATTACGGTTATGAATGATAGGAAATGAGCTATAAGGAACACAAAGTTAATATCATTGATTCATGAATGTCAATAAAACTATAAAAACAAATTTGAAACAATTAGCTATTCTATTGATCACTAAAAGGTTTCCTCATCCTGAAAGTGACTAATTTTCGCAAATCGGAATTCGACGGAAATTACAGTTTAAATATCTTAGACTTGAGACTAGCAAATACATCCTCAATACTCAATTCAATATTACCTTCAACTGGATGACAGATGAGGATTTGCGAACACACGCCTTATATCTTATATAAAAGCTTTTTAGTCAATGCTAATCCAATATCAGACACGTTTTCATCTATTATGGCAAACTCATCTTGGAAGGAATGACGTAGCCATCATGACTATTCTCAGATCTGAAGTGACCTAATCTAATAAAAAAATATTTTATTGTAATTTGAGTTCTGCACCCGCACTTCCATATATGTAGAACTCATCACATCAAAATAAGTATGTAGTTCCTGAAATAATCCATTAAAAACCTAAATATACAAAGAGAAATATGAATCTGGGTTAATGGGATTCAATCCAGCCAAATGGATGAAACCTGAACTGTCTGAAAGAAGATAATCTGGAATTGGAACATACATGGAGAATTCCTATGGTAAATCTCACGTCAAAATATCAAATGCATATGAATTGGCCTAAATAGCTTTTGTGCTCCCAATAATATTAAGCGCTCGATCATCATGGACATTTTGAATGGCTTCAAAATCTTGGAGGATCAAAATATTTGTTTCTGTCCTACATGTTGCAAATTGCAACTGACTTTTAATTCACAGCTTTTACAACCCCACAAAACAGTAAATGCAGTAGTATGACACATGCAAAATGTAAATAAAATTTTAAACTGCCGGAAATTAAAAACAAATTGCGTGATGTATTTCTGCAATGTGAAAATATATTTCTGACTTTTGAGGTCAACTGAAACGGTTGATAGCGTGAGTGCGTGAGTACATAACGGTTATATTAGTATATTATAGCTTTTATGACCTCGAAATTTTTCTCAAACATACAAACTCATACAATTTAATTACAAACTTACAAATCAAAAAAAAAGTCTACATTGATTTCGATAATAATTAGCACCAAACACTGGGTAGTTCTAAATTGTTCCTTTCCAAATTAATGGGTACCCTCGGAGGCGGAAACAGAACAGCTTCATCAGCCTCAACATAAACGTTACATTTCTAATTTTATACCACTACATATTTACCTCAATTCAACAATAGAAAAATAACATCCAAAGTGTTCGCATTCCCATACATGTGTCATGGGAGTCACATGTGTCAAATCCAAAAATTCCATTACCCACGTATCCTTACCTGAAAATGTGAAGCGCTCTTTGATCTTGACCATTGTTCTAGCATCTTATCCGTCGAGCCAAATGGATGTCTAAAAATGTCAAAATTCTAACATTTTTACCCTAAACGTTCACTTATGAGCTTTGTTAATCAGATCAGTCTTAACTAAGCAATATTCTCGGCCGAACTTCAGAAACTGCTGTTTGGCATGTATATAGCCCTTTATACAAATGACGTATTTTTGTACCATTCATAGAACATGGAAATGTACACGGCAGATTTTTTCCCCTTACTGCTTCAAAGTAAAAAAACAAAACGACCTTGACTCAAATCACATCTCATCAAAGCTCACTTCCTCATAAATTTACAAGTATAATATCATTAGATGGGTTGTGGCAACTGGCAACCTCATTTCAACTTTCAACTCTTCACTCACTAATTATCATCAACGGTTCTTCATCATCCTTATTCTCTCGAATCGAACAGCCTGATGGATTGGTACTAAAATAAGTTTATCCCTCTACAACTTTTCCTAAAACACAAAGGCTCATCAAATAAAATAATAATAAACCGATGTAACCGGAGTGCAGATATGGTCTGCTATAAAGGAAATTGCTATCTGTATTGACCTTGACATTTGATTGAGGTCATGCAAAGGTCAAGTGCATATGTTGAACGTATAAACGCTTTCTGTATGCGTATTATGCATTTCTGTATAGAAAATGCTCGATATCTCAAAATGCTTCATTAGACCTTGACCGAAAGCTCAAATCGTTCTATATGAAAAGTGGTTCCGACAGACAGACAGACGGACGGACAGACAGGACGAATGCATAATGGTCAATGCTACGCAGACCATAATAACGTTCATTATCATTTCATTACACACCAATAAACCTATAATTTTGATTTCAATTCAAAAGGATCGTTCCTTTCACATTCATATGTTACGGGCAGCTTGAAAATGAAATGAATCTTTTTACTTTGATCTCTTCTAATAGAATATGAATTGGAAGGGCCTTCCTTGTTACCAGATTCTACACATTACAAACGACTTCGGATTGTTCTGGTTAATTACGAGACTCACTTCAAAATTTCAACACTAAGCCACAACCAAATATACTTCAAAACTTTCACTTTCACTCGTTCATCATCAAGTACTTTTAGTTGGAAGACCAAATACAAAACCATGAAGAGGAGGACCTAATTCTAATTTTATAGTAAAAGTTAAAAGCCCTCTTAATTCCATCTCTCTCTGTATTCCCATCACCGTCGTCCTTTTTGAAATGGCAAATTGGTTTTGAGTATCGTTGGATGGACAGACCCCTTAATAATAATTAGTAAACCATTCAATTTTATTTGAAGTGGAGAAATCCTGACCTAAAAGTGTGATATGATGATGGAATGAATGATCTAAATATAGAATATAGCAAATGCCAATTTAATTTAAGGACCCTTTGAGTTTTCGTCATATATTGCATGCGTGAAAAATCATACTTGGGCTGCTGGGCACAACAAGAAACAAACTTCCCAAAATGTAAACTGTTTTATGATCCTAGTATTAATTAGAATTAGCAAAAAAATATGAAAATTGCGGTAGTGTAGTCTATTTGCACAACTAACGTGAGGAAATATTTCAACCTATTTTGTAAACCCTTAACAAAAACGAGACTAACACCGGTCATAAACTCCAACTACCGAAAACATAATGTAGGCTTGTTTAATTACCTCTGACGACCCCTTCATTATTATTTAATTAAATTTAATATGAAATCTCACAGACTCACAACCATTAGATGAACAAACCAGGAATGAGGTTCTTGAACCAAATCTAATAATGCTAGTAACAAAATGGAGTATAATCATTAGATTGCGAATAGATCATTTAACAAATCAAGGAAGGAATGCCTAATACGTTTTAAAATATTTTGAACTAGTTTGGTGTGAACAATGAATCCATGAAATTTTTTTATTGACAACTATCAAAATTCGCATCACCGCTAAACGACCCAACGACCTCGCATATGATCAAGTGAATCATTTCTTCAGTCCTTGTTTAGTATTTGTGAATTTTTTATCTGAAAGCCAGAGCATTAGCATATAGCACTTACTTAACATTGTTCAGCCTAGAAACACAAAACCTCCTGTGATGTGACCCAAAAGCCCAAAGTCAATGAATAGTTAAATCATGACAGGATTTTGCTCTTTCCTATATACCGTGTGGCCCAAATGTCAACTTTAATATTTGTTATCTAAAACCTGCAAGCAAAACACGAGAAGAACAAGACACCTAAGTCTATCCATGGAAATGGAAGTATAAACACAAAAGGAAGCAATCAAGGGACCACACTACACAAAATTGAGAGAAGATGTTATTGTTGATGAACAAGAGTCGGTGTTGAATTTTAATGGAAGATTGAACAGTTTATATAGTCAAAGATGATCAAGTATCAAGTGCCCCTACTTTGAATACCCTAACATACATTAACATACACCTCAGGGTACATCACATTTAATTTATTCCTGACGACTCATCTATTCCCTTCCGCTTCCAAACATTTTCAAGAACCAAACCCTTCATCACATTACATTACTTACATCCACTTGTTGACATTATTGACTATATATCTATAAAATTTACTGATGAGAATGACAACTATTGATGTTATGAAATGGAGCTCTCCTGTTTCCTCTGATTCCTGACCTGGCATTTGACAACTTGCCTAAATTGCAATAATGTTTTTTACATTGTTCTTACATCAGGAACAAATTACTCATCATCAGAGACGAGACCAAAACTAAAGTAACCTGCAACTCAATTAAAAATTCTATCTTTTTAAGTAGAAAGGGACTTTGAAGTGGAACACCTTCACCTTTTCTTTCTCTTTGAGTTTATGCTTAAAGGCTCATGCTCATTCAGAAGAGCAAAAAAATTAATTTACAGATTTGTTTACTATCACCCATGAGGCTCATGGCTTACATTAGTGGAAAAGACTAATCTTAAAACAAAACTGGTAGAAACTTGAATTAAAAGCATATAGCATTTTTGTTCGTTAATTGTTAATGATGTATAAGTATGAGACCCAAAAGTCAACTTGGATTACGTCATTTCTAGGAAAGGAACTAGATCTGTAATTAATTAGTTTTCAAGAAAAACCTGTCCTCCAGTCTTAAAATATCTTCAAGTGTGAGTCTTCTTATAAAGTAAAATTTCCATGCATGAATAAATTAAATTAGCTCATGAATAAAGTACAATCACATTATTGGAATACTTATCCTTCAGTATATTCATTTATATGGATGACTTTCGGAATTGAGACTCAGACGGTAGATTATTTTAAGAAGAAACACTAGCTTAGAAGTGAATACTGTACTTACAACGATTCTTTTTATCTTTTTGCTTCATGAATTTCGAAAATTCGCTAATTTTTGAAGAACATAGTAACATTAATATTTACCATTATTTATAAAGATCAGATATATATATACGGTTAAGTGACTTAATTGTGACCCTTTTTTTAACTTGGGGAATTGTGAAACATTTTTATTAAGCCATTAACACCATCAATGTCAAGGACGACAAGGCATTAACGGAGTTAACTACTGTATACCCATCTACGTTACTTAGATATATCATTAACCATATCATCACATCACATAATAGAATTACACAATCTCAAATGTCAAAATCGTACTGACACAGATTGATCCATTCTTCTGAATTTTAAAAACCAACTCAAAACACTAAATGTTACTTAAATTGCAAATGTGTTTTTTCGTTCGTGCCTGTCAAAGAGCCTTGACATCTTTTAGTAGTCTTCTGGCTTACGTATACTTACAATGATTACCATTGATCATATTAATGACATCAATCTGAAGCAATCAAAAGGTTTCCTATTTGCTTATAAACTTTGATTGTGCTTCAGCGGTCAATTGCTGAAATCTCTTTTCCCCTGAGAACTAAATGTAGGCAATGTCAATAAGATGAGAATAAAAGTTCAAAAAGGCAAAAGTTCAACTTAACATTAGTCATGACTCAGAGGAAAAGTATTAGATATACAAATTTATTTATTTATTTATTGATCATCAATTTCCTAAGAATTAGGATATTACATTGACGAGTTTAGCACAAACATTGTTATGATACATTTCTTAATTACGCACATCAAGGTTATCTAGTAAATAAGATACACAACGTCAATCGCTAGAGTTGGCTGTATCGTCGTCACATTCACTTAGTTGTCTAAGAATTAAATACTTATACACATCGTTCAAAAGCTTACGTTTACTTAGATCTAATGTAGTGGGGCTCAAATTATTAAAAGAATCCTGCATATCATTAGTTAGAGTTGAGAATTTCTTTGCCCTCTGAACCTTAAATGATCCAACAGTAGAGGAGTCATAATTATTAACAATACAGTGCTGTCTATTTCTGGTAACAAGTTGTCGGCACGTTGAGGCTTCACTAAGTAAATTAGTAATGGAATTAGGACATTTCCCCACTTTTATACTGGCAATCAATTTTAAATACTCATAAGTGATCAAGTGATTAGGAAAGAGAAAATTCAACTTTTGACAAACGAGCTGTTTTATTCTGTCAAATTTGGAAACTCCCAAAACAAATCTACATGCCCATCTGAAAGATGTCTCCAGTTTTCGGAGGTTTTGTTTGCTTGTACAACCCCATATTGGCAAATGATATCTAAAAACTGGGATTATGAAAGCATTCATTAGAGTTAACCTTTGACTCTCAGTAAGCAAATCTTTGAAAGAATAAAGAGTTTTGACCAAACAATTTGTTCTCTTTACAGTTTTATTCACATGATCATTCCAGGTTAAACGGGAATCAAAATGGAGGCCCAAAATTTTGAGTGTATTTTCAGCACAAATTGTTTGGCCATCCACTTCAATTTTTACACTACCCAAAGAGCTTAGCACAGATTTGGATCCAGAAATAAATAATCTAGTTTTTTTGATATTGAGGTCCATCATGTTATTGTAAGCCCATTCTTTAGCACCCAAAAGTTCAGTGGCAAGCTGATCACAAAGTCTGTCAACATTTTCAGGTCTGTCAGTACCAAAAATATAACTATCATCAGCAAATAATGAAACTTTTGAGTTTTGAATGAAATTGGGTAAATCATTGATATATAATGAAAATAAAATTGGTCCTAAAACTGACCCTTGAGGTACTCCCGTTAACGTTTCTTTAATTTTAGATTGACCTACTTTATTTGATACAAATTGCATTCTTTCAGATAAATAAGAGGAAAACCATCTGGGGTCAATATTGTATTTTTTCATTTTTTCAAGAAGTATGTCCCTGTTAACTTTATCAAAAGCTTTAGACAAATCAAGGGAAAGTAAAAGTGCAACATTTCCATTAGTTTTTGACTCAATTAAAAATTCATTTAATAATAAATTTGAATGAAAAGTTGAATGATTTTGTCTAAAACCAAATTGTTGGGGATGGAGAATGCTATTTGATTCTAAGTGTGATACTAATTGAAAGGAAATTATTTTTTCTAGAAATTTTCCCAAGAAAGGTTGAATTGAAATTGGCCTAAAATCTGTAGGCCCTTCAGGATTACTACATTTTGGAATAGGGACCACTTTACATAGCTTCAAACTTTTAGGGACACAGAAATTAAGAATACTCAGATTGACAATTTTTAAAAGAGCAGACCTGAAATTAGGACACATCATTGACAGACTTATCATTTTAGGGCACAAACCCGTGCTATCAAGTCCCTTGCCATGCCTTTTCTTCATGGTTTTGAAAGTTCGAATAAGTGTTCTCTCATCAATAGGCTTTGGGATAAAAGAGGTGCCAGTTACTTGTTGTATTTTCGAAAGAGCCTTGTCAATTAAATCGTCAGGTAAATGATCATACGAAGGAGAGCAAATTTTAACAAAAAAGTCGTTCAAAACTTCCGGATTTGGCTCATCCACAACAGTAAAACCACCTTTTATCCCTGCATTGTTGACCATATTCCATAAGCCTTTGTCCATTATTTGTTTTTGGATCTCAAATCGTCTATCAATGCTCAGTTGTGCCTTGATTTGTTTGTTAATGTTCTTGAGTAACTCTGCCATGTACTCTGAACGATTAGCTTTGAATTGACCATATACAATGTTTCTTTGCTTAATGAGAGTCCTGGTCAAGGTTGACACAACAAATAAACACGGCATTCCAATGAATGGGGAAAGCTCAGTTAAAATTGACAAAATAAATAAGCACATCGAGTACATGGAAAAGAATACTAATATTCTGCTTGTTTCTGTTTGCTTTGGTAGTATTTGACCTGTTGACAAGTCGAATTCCAGAAAGCGAAGGTTAATGAAACGGACAGTCTGTTTAAATAAACAAAAAAGGAAGTGAATGATCTCATATTCTAATCTTTCCTCACTGATCTTGGTTATTTCGCATCTAAAGAAACAACAAAACCAAAGGGCAAAACCCACATTTCCGGGAGCATTAATAATACTGATGATAAATTCGTAATCACAATTTGAAAAGTGAAAAACAAACTTCTGTAAAAGTGTAAATGCTCATGTTCATGCAAGATTACACTTGTACCTTCAAGCTTCAAGTGCTAAAATGACATGATGGATTATAATAAAATTATCAATTACGTTCAGGAAAAATACACAGTGATTAAAAAATTGGTATTGAATTGAAATGAATGATAAATAATACTTGAAGTATCTTGTACACAAACACTAATATTGATGACCTTAGATCAGTTCCTATTTCCGATGTTTGAAACTAACGCAAGATAATCCTTTTCTAATTTCACTACAGTATAACTTTACATCCATTAAAATCGTCCAACTCCAGACCAGAAAATTTGCACCAAAATGTTCTGAACTCCCTTTGTATCGTATGTAGATATTCAAAACTCATATTGTTGATATACTACAATACTACTAACCATCAATCTACTAAGGGTGTCTAAAGTATTGCTATAAAATATAAGCATGATCTCCTTTAGGTGAAAATAGAGACATTTGACACTTTGACATCAATGAAATTCTAATTCATTCAAAAAAATTCCATAATAAAACAATAGAACATGATATTAGAGTTGATTATTCGTCTTGTGATTCTTGCAATTTCATACAGCTCAACTAAACATATGGATCAATCGATCAATTATTTATACGTATTCAATATCATCCAAAAAATGATGCAAAATTCACGAAAGCAAATTCCATAAACCATATCGTCAAAATAAACATTTCAAACGAATGTTCATAAATCCATCTAAATCTAAACCATAACTTTGACCAGGAATGAGTGGATGAAATTTTTGAAATATACAAACGTTGAACCTCTTGTTCAGACCTGAGACAATGACCCTTGTTATTCCATTGAATTCTAATAATAACTTATTTCTGGATCCCTGACAGTCCTATCCCTAAAAGGTAAACATATTATAAATAGACTAGCAATAACTTTGCACTTACTTACCCTTGATCCTGCCAAGTAAACAAGTAGGCTGTAAAACCTTCAACTCAAAAAGGCTTCACAAAAATAAGGCAATAAGGGTCTCAGTCTGGTCTTGTCCTGTCCTAATCATGGGTGCAGTGCGGGTCGGTCATTCACCGTCCTTATAGAGAATCCTTGGCCTTCCTGAAAAAAACAAACAAATCTAAGGTCATCTTTACTGTTTGAAAAATACTGGATTAAATACTCAACTCAAGCATATCAATCCATGATAATTTATCATGGATTGATTCTGAATCCCGTGAAGGAGGAATTCTCAAGAGTACACAAACACAATAACAATGTCAATACATAAATGATAAGATAAGAAGTCAAAGTCCTTGGTAAACAAAACAAAGTGGAACTGTAGAATAGCTGATGTAGCTAAAAATGTTACAATAAGCTTACATAAATCTAAAGTAAATTTAGTTTATCTTCCGTTTCCTAATCACACGTACAGTAAAGTAAACAACCTTCATGCCTTACATCAAATCGTCCAACTGCCTTTTTTAAGGAGTACTAAACTGAAAATGTTTTATTTTGTCTGGGTTAACTATTAAATATCTGTCTTGTCTTGTATTCTAGCATTCCCAATCTTCAGAAATATTCCACTGGTTTGTTCTAATCTTAAGAATATGAAATATATAAAATAGGATATGTTTTAGATGTTTTAGAGTATCCAATTGTAAAAAATTGAAATGGGATCATCTGCTATTTGTTTGGGCCGATAACTAGCAGAACTGAATGTACCTTGGGTTTTAGAATTCTTTAAGGAATATTTAGGAAATTGTACTGATCAGGGATTAAAGGGAAATTATATATTTTCTCTGCGAGCAAGGTAAGCGGAGAAATTGCAACTGAGGCGCCTGGGTGACCCACAGTTTCGTCGGGATCAAGGGACATATACGCAAGCAAATCAAAAGACTCATGTACGAGAAAATATTACGGCCGAATGTTATGTACATTTGGACACAACTTACGATGAACAAAATTAATGACACCGCCGAAGTTCACACTTCCTACACGAGAAGGAGACCATATTACATATTACCCTTTCCAAAATCCATTTTGTAATGCTTTCGACATTCAACATCACTGGACTTATACTGGAAAAGGCATATTTTCTGTAGTATTGTACGCTAGTTTTATTTTTTACAAATAATGGGATTCCTAATTTATGGCTTGACCCCATGAACAAATATTAAATATTAAACTATGTAGAAAATCGCCCACGGCCACATACCACCTACATTTACAGATAAAATACATAGAAATATATCTGATCCTGATCATATGAATATATGTAGTAGTTTCAACAGGACGACGGACAGCACATGCAGGACACAGGAAGGACCAGGAAGGAGGGTCACCATCCCATCAAGTTCTCAGTGAAGGTCAAGCAAGCAAGTGTAGTGATATAGACTAGACGACATGAACATGACGGATGATCACATCAAGAAGTATTAAGTTTGAAATTACGAAAATAAAATGATCGAATAGCAAATCACAAATGGTCTGAAATTTACTTACTTACATTCTGATGTTCGGGTTGGACTTAGGTTTATACCGGAGGGTAACTTTTACCCACCTTACCCACTAGCCAAGTGGGTAACTTACTGATAAAGGTCTACCTTACTGATAAAACTGCAAGGATAATAATTATTGACGTCCGTCCAATTTCACAAACAGCATCTGTTATTGACTGTTTTTTTAAAGAAACCTTTTGTTGTTCTTCCAATAATAATTGCACCGCAAGTTGGAAAAGTCAAGAATCGTCTCCAGTCCACTCTCACTCACTGAAAAATAATAATAATTGACAGCCTTTGTCCTCGTGATCACAATTTAATTTCATGAAATTTTTATTGTAATTATTGTCAATTATTAACTAACTTAAATGAGTTCTTGTTTTTTTGTTTTCCAACATAAAACTCCCACTCACTCATCATCACAAAATCCAATCCAAAACAAAATAGGATCAGTTTTCAAAAGGCAAGATTTTGTCCCGCATACAAATCCTATACAACAAAGCCAAGCCATTGGAATATCTAACCTAACATGCAATGAAAGCATCAAAAAAATTTGTTCCCTTCTTTTTTTAGTCAGTCAAGGAACAAAAATTATGATAATATTCAAATTCATGACTTTTCTTCAAAGTTAAGTAAAATATCACCGATATATACCTTGCATGTATCAATTATATCTTACATATCATACACATGCATGATGGACGATTCGATAACGAAAAGGACGCGACAATGCAATGCGACAATAATGACAAATCATGTAAAATAAACTGTTAAGTGTAACGAAGGGCTGAAACGAACTAGTTAACTACGGTTACAACTGGGCGAACAACTGGGCGAA
>JAQIYE010000112.1:0-17634 GCA_034699765.1 Xenyllodes armatus
CTATTCCTAGTACGAATGTATCCTGAAAGTTTCAGTTCGAAAATCGAAAGCGTTTTTGAGTTATCGTGCTTTCTGACGGACAGACGGACGGACAGACGGAAAATACGAATGCATAATGGTCAATGCTTCGCAGACCATAATAAAAATAATACACATTTTCCTCCCTGACCTGACCCTGTCGTCAAGTTTTATAATGGAATGGATGTTGAATAATAGTTTATGATGTTTTTTGGACAGACCCTAAACAAGCCCTGGTCCATAATTTTTATTCTTTGTTTTTATTTGAATTTATTTACTTTTCTGTAGAGAAGCTAGCTTTTGTTTCCTTACAAATGATGAGTTCCAAGTCCAAGTCCCGTATCATCATATCATTTTGAACTTTAAATTCGAATATGTACATATATCATAATGACTTTTTGAGTTTTTTAGTGTTTATAGTTTGTAAGATGCCAAATCAGTTTAAGATGATCAATTGTTCGATCCGACAGAACCACTTCCAAATAAAGACTGGACAATGATGTGAACTCGAACTGTCAACAGCTCCTTTTAAAGTTACTTAGCCGTTTGTTTCATGATACTGTGTAGTTCAAATGGGAAAATTTTTAGTTACACATATCGTGTATATCCTTACAAGTTAGTTTGAATTATTTCAGAATTTGGAAGCGGGATTGTTGACAACGAGCTGGATATACATACAAACCCACTTTCTTTTACCTCAAACTTTTTTAGTTTCCGAAGATGAGTTTACAAAGATTAATGCCAAGAAAGTTATGAGTCGAGTTCGATACTAAAATGGCAGTGAGTGATGATGGCCAGAGGGAAAAGGACCATACAAGGTTATTATAATCCAGATTGTCAAGGAATAAATCCGGGCTCGTCCATTAGACCGACCACAAGTCTGTTTTGTTTGGGTTTCCTTCAAGAATGAGAGGCATCACAAAGTTACCCAGTGTGGACATGAAATATATTTTTATATAAACTCTTACAAAATCGCATCAATAATGGAGTGGGGATGATGATAGGATGAACATATCGCAGTACTAAATGAAATATCCTCAACCGTCCTAGGACAAAGCCACTTTTGCTCTATAAAACTCGGATAATCACTCTCTGCCATTACAGAATCGTTATTTCTATATTTATTTCTATATTTTATTATGTAGCTCTTGTTGCGTCAAGTAAACTTATTGCTTCATCTGTCTGTCTGTCAAGATTCGGTTTATTTTTGGAAAGGGTTTAGAGTTTCAATCTGCAAACCTCGTAAATTCACATTTGCGTTTCACTGACAATTCAAGAATCACTCCGGTCCCTTTGTGTGTATCCGTAGATTGTGACCAGGATCCAAACGTAGAAGATATAGCCATTACTGGCCCATTTCGCACTTTCTCAGTTGATTAAGCCAAGGAGCTCCTTGAGATATATGTGTAAATCTCATCCGCCTGAGCTCTTTCATCGAAGTTCTCCTCCGAAATAGTTAAGAATCGAGTCGAACGATAATATCCTTACGAGCAGTTTATCAACCGGAGTTAATGTCGGTTTACGTAATTTCTTATTTTCCTACATAAGGTCCACCATCAACATTAAGGGGCTGCTAAACCCCCCTCTAACCGTCGTCACCTCAAAAATCTTTGTCTAATGAAGGTATTTATTTGGCTACAAACGTACACGCACAAAAGTAAAAAAAATTCTCTTCAACATAAAGCTTAATTTCAGCACAAATTCTTCTAGTTTAAAAATCTGAAAGATTGTACGTAGGATCACTGGACTGGAGACCCTTATATTGTCTTTCCTCTTCCATTGATGATGATGATCTCATATAAGGAATGACTAATTACCTTTCCTTGGGTCCAAAATGAGGTTTTGACAGAAGGTGCTTAGGCCTTGGATCTTCATTCATGATGAGCTTCATCATTTTAACTTAAAGATGATGATTCCAAAGATGAACATTCCAAAAGAGGATCCCTTCGATGACCAAATCCAATCCAATGCAACAATGCTTTGACTGTATGAATTTGACCATTTTTCCAGCAGACGCAGACGAAGGAAGAGGAGGAGGAAGGCTCAATAATAAATGAAAATGGTATGTGGTCCTTCATCTAAATCTTAGAGAATTTTTTAAGTGAAGGACAGGGTGGTCTTCCCTTGACACGTTCATCCACTCATTTTAAAAATGCTAAAGGAGAAAAAAAAAACCAACTAGTAAATAAATACTAAACACATTACATCTTAACTTAACCCACCTGGCTGGGTCAGTCAATCCCACCCTTGCCTTGGGACCCAAAACTCTTCCTTTCTTTTCTATGCATGAACTGGATCCATTCTAAATAATTGGATGTGGAAGTGGGTGTTTTCCTTTGAGGGATGATGGCGGCCATTCTTTTTTTCATTTTTTATTTTCCAGCACGGCTTTTTAATGTTTTCAGCACGAGGTTTTCATACTTTTTTTTGAAAATGTAGTAAAGGGTTCCTTGTCGAACAAGGAATATCGCCTTCAGTTTTTGGAATGCTCTTGTCTCGTAATGTAATTAGTAATTGGATTGGTTGCAAATTAAAAAATAAAAGCAAAAATGTTTGAAAAGAAACATGTTTAATCTAAAACTTTTCTGATGCCGCTTACAATCAATATACGTCTTTATGCACAGCGTCTTTTTATATTTACCATTTGTTTGAACTTTACTTTGATTTTTTAATAAAATCATTTCCATATATTAACATTTTAAGCCGATATGATCGTTCATGTTTTGGTTCAAAAAGTCCTAAAAAAGTCCATTCCAGTTAAAATGGAGTCCCTACCATACATACACCAATTATTCACACATAAAAGGTAAAGACTTCTCGTTAATTGATTTAATTTATTCAGGGAATCTTTAAGTAAACCAAAACCCGGGCATCCTTCTCTCAACTAAAGGCTTAAACAATAAAGTATTCAAACATTTTAATAAATTATAAGCAAGTCCATGTTCTGAGCTCAAAATCCAAATAGGGGTTCTCATGGGCGTAAACTTATAAACAATTGGGCCCATTGATTTTTCAATTTAGGGTCTCTCAGCACGTGAGGACCTTTCAAAACAAAAAGAACGTTTCACCAAACAACAACACAACAACAATCTAAAGTCTAAAGAAATGATTATCGTTATTTTCTCTCCGCTGCGCTGCTGTCTTGTTGGCAATATGACTCGATATATATTTTATATAGTGCTGAATTTGACTTTGGAGTTAATTTCATTTCTCATAATAAGACGGATAATACGAGAGTCAGAAAGGGATGGGTTGAGTGGTAACAATTACAAATGTCCGTGCAAAATTTAATTGTTTTTGTTCAAGTTGTTATTAATTATGAACGAGTGAGTGAGGGAATGAGGGTTTCGGAATGGAGTGTTTCCTCACCTGCCTGCTCTAACCTCTAACTTACCATTAGCCAGAGGGCAGAGAAAACTGGAACATTAAATTATCTGTCTAAACACCCATCATCAACCAACCACTTACTTAGCCTCCTTAAATGGTTCCACCTTCTCTCATAAACAAAAGCATTTTATTTTTGGAATTGATTGTCCTTTGAATAATAAGCCTACTAGGGCCCAGATCATTTTATTTTGATAATTGAAAAATAAACCATATTTAATTTCTAAACAGCTTAGAAGTCGAAGTGTGATTGTAAAGAAAAATGGAATTCACATGGTTAGGTCTGAAAGAATAATTAGCAAAATGTCCATAACTACTATGATGACTTATCAAATTTTCGGTCCTGATCAAGTAAACGATTGATTTTTTTAAACTTTCACTCCGTTTTGCATATTGTCAAAAAAATTCGTGCAAATATAAAGTCCAATCAACAACGATCGTGTATAATTTAAGGAAAATTCGTATTTAAAAAGTAGCACAACATATGTCAGAACTGATTCCGACATTAAAAGGATAAAGATGATGCGGTGAACAAGACGTATAACATTTTTGCCCTGATTACCTGAAAGCATTCATGCCGCGTTGCAGAGGAAGTATCCCCAAATCGATTTAGAACTTTGCCATTTTTATTCCAAGAAATGAAATTTCACTGGTACAATTACAAGTTACAGCAAGAATGCTCGCAATTAATCCTCATCAGGATCTTTCTCTAGTAGTTCCATCTTTCAAGCGTGTGTCCAACAGAAAGGTATGTTTAATTGGACTATTACTGGGAAAACTACATCATTTGGTACAAAAAGGCATGAAACAAAGTTAATAGCTGATTTTGATTGTGGAACTAATTTGAAATTTGACTCTTGTGGTCACAGGAAGTTTTCCTAGTAGATGAGCATGTAAGCGGAGAGAAACGATGTAAAATAATACACAGGACCACAACCAGAGCATAAATCCTTACAAAAAGCACAAGTTAATTTGTTTCCTCTGTTAAAAAACCGACTTATGTATATGAGGACATAACCATTATAATTAAATGCGACCAAGCAAACACAAGCACGCTACAAATTGTCATCTTGATAGAATAAAATATGCGGCCACTCACTAAAAAATTTCATTTGGGAGTGGTTGTTTTAAAATTTCTATGCTCAGAAATCAAAGGAACAATTTATCACTTGTCAAGTCAACTACAAAAACAAAAGGTTAGAAAAGTCATTTGCTCTGGCATGACATTTGGAATTTTTGTGACAATTTGACACTTGTCTAAATAACACTCCATTCTTCCAACAAGGTATAGGGATCACAACATTGGATTGCTCAAGTTGTGTTGATTGAGAATTATGATGTTTGAGCAATTATTGACATTTATTAATTATTTGAGATCCCTTGTGTTACTTGGGTCAATCTGCTACTGATGTAGTGGTTGTTGTCTACAAATGACCAATATCATAAAAGGTCAATATGACACAAGAGAAAGATATAAATTTTCAAAGAGGATGACCCTTAATCATAATCTCCCTTAATCTTAATTTTAAATCAAAAATGACATTGGGCGTAGGTTGTAAAATAGAATCAGACAGGAAAGAATAGTTTTGTTTTGTCTCTGAGAGTCCTTAGTTAAGATCCGACAAAACTATTTTCCCTTGTTTTTATGCATTAATAATGAATTGTTGAGATCCAAAGGATGGACAGCTAAAGAATTCCTAGCCTAGATCATGTTGTGTTGCCTCATTGTTATATTTCAAATGTTCTTCTCTAAACTATTTATTCTCTTTTTTGTTTTAAATAAATGCCGACAAACTGAAAGAAAACAAAGGAGATGAAGATAAAACTCAAAATATATTTGTCCAAATAAATTTTTTCTGAGATTGAGATAAGGTGGTTGAGTACCATTCTATGGGTTATGGTACGGCAGCAGGGACAAGTGGAGAATAATGGGACATGGAATGGAATTAGAAAGATCCAAATCCTCAACTATTTGTTCTCATGTTGTTTGTGTTGTCTCTCCTTCCCCTTCCTCATCTTAGGACAAGATCAAGTCATCAAATCAAATTGAGAGGTTAGAAACAAAGTTGACTACAGACACAGTGACAGAGGACCCCATCCAAGTTTTGATTTTAACAAGGTTGCTACTACTACTACAAATAAAAACTAATCCTCACTTGTTTCGAGCATTATTATCTTTTATTGTTCCTGTTTACGTTTACCCTCTGAGAGGAGACCCCTTCATGTACACTAAGTAATCTTGAAGTCAACTATTGTTATCATCGGAGATGAAGTTATTCGAAGATATAATGAGGCCGGTAGATTAAAAGCGGATTCATATTCCTATATTCTCGGATTTAATGATAATTTTAATCAATTATCCTAAAATTGAACTGGAGTATTCATTTTATTGGAAAAGATCCTACTGTATAAGAATAAGAATATTAACATTTTGAATTCTAAAAATGAATGTATAAAAATATTATACTTGTTATAACCTATTTTACTGTTCAATATATTTAAATATGCCCAAGTTTATGGAATAGTTATCATTTTAGAAGTTATGGTCTTTTAGATCATGACGTACTCACAAACAGTTCTCCAGGTCAAGAATTGTTTATAAGTCAGAAACTTTACTAAGGTTTTGAAATTCTTTTAAATATATCAATGTTCACATTTGAAGGGGTTGAACTCATCTTCAAGATGAAGAGCATGATAAAAACCCTCCTTGTTCTATTTTGGGGATAACTTTATTCTGAAGGATCCTTAAAGAAGATTTAACCTCTTAATCTACAAACTAGGTTGAAACCTTTAATGTTACAATTAGAAGGGACTCAAAAGTAATAATTTATAAAATCAAGGAATCCTGTATCTCTCATAATTTATTTCCTTGAGTCTCTTAAACTAATAATGGTAATGTGCTGCTGGAGGATGAGGAGGGGAATTCGGTCAAATAATGAAGAAATTTAACAAAAAACAAGAAATATAAATTAGAGAAACCAACAAGGTTAGATTAGAGTTAGGAAGATATAGAGATTGACTCGATCCAAATCCTATTGTTTTAAGGGTTAGCCTTGATGGTTATTATAAATACAAGTAAGACCTGAATTTCCAAGGATTCCCTGACCCTTCTTGTTCTGTTGATGTTATGTTGGTATTTAATTTTATGAGGGGGTTGGCAGAGGGACCAAACAAATAATTATATTGAGAAATGAGACCTCACCCAATGGATCACATAAATTTGAAACGATAATGATGTTGATCTTTGTATTTGTGTAGTTTCTTGTGTGGTAATAATAATTAGGGACCCATCCAGTCCCCCCTCCTTAGATTTGATGGCTTGTTTCCTCATGAGATATATGATCATTTCTTTTTGAACAAAAGGGGATGGTTTAGATTTTAAATTATTGAATTTTGTAGGTTCATTTCTTTAGGATTACATATAAAATTTGTTCCTTTAAAACGGTCTTTTTATTTTGGGTGAAAAAACTCTTAAAGGCTTACCCAACCAATAAATATGTACATCGCATTTGGCCTCAAATTCGAATTTGGAAAATTTGACTTGAAATTGTTCCACATAATTGATGAACTAATCAAATTTACAAAATCATTAAACATATTTAGATCAGCACTTTGATGCAAATTTTAATTTAAACCCTTTAGTTTTACATGTTTACATACACACCTTGGAAGAATTCCATAACCTAAAAGTGTTTAAAAGTTGAGCTCATCAATCATGAAGCCTCGACCTTAACTTCATACACTAGAAAAGAGGAGACGGCTTTAAAATTATACAAGCTTTATAAAAAAAGTTTGAAGATTCTTCTGTAGGGAAAGTAAAAAATACTCCATTTCAAAAGGGATGTTTATGACAGGATAAGAGATCAAGAAGATGGTATCGTCCAACCAAAATCATAAAGTCATTCTTCACCGACAACAGATACAAATGACTTTTGAGAGTCCCAAACAGGAAAGTGACATGTCACAAAAATCATTGGTTTGGACTACAGTGTCCCCATTTAAACCTGTTTTTTGATTGACAGACCTTAAATTCCAGTAGCAGACCCCACCCTTTTCCTCACTCCCAACCCATGACATTTAAATTTTAAAAAATCAATTGTAATCAATATTGTGTCTCCTTTGATGATTATCTAATGATTAATTTTATAGGATTTTGAAAGGTAAGGTGTTGTCCCTTGATTTTAAAATTCAAAATATAGTCAACCTCCTTATTAAAAAACTAATTTTACGATAAATTTTGTTAGAAAACAGTCTTTGAATAATTCACGCACTTATGTTTACATTGCTCGACTGGCCATGGAATGGAGCTACAGTTATTTTAAATATTCCACATGAAAGAGGACTGTTAATTCATGGAAGACTCCATATGATTACTCGGCGTCCCCTTGAATATCGTATTATACGATTATTTTCACTGATATGATTTGGATGAATCATTTAGTGGCAACGTTGATACCTTAGTTAGGGAACAATCTATTTTTAATTAAGTAATTCAGTAGGTTTCAACATTTAATATAAATTGACTGATACCCGAACTTTATCATGCATACTTTCTCCATGCTAATGCTAATGATTCACAATCAAAACTCTCGTAATACCTTTAAGAAGCCATAGCTCAACAATTCCAAAAGGCTTCTATTTTCGACCCAAATGTAATTTTCGAGAATAACCATGAAATGGCATGATAATTATGTGAGCTTTCTTATTGTTCTGACTGTAAATAAAATACTGTATTGTTCCTGAAACCACCTGTCCTCTGCGTCCTCACTTATATATGTGAATATCTCCCCGAAAACTTGAGTTTGAGTGAGTCATTGGAAATCAATTGAGGAGGACCTTTCAGGGTACGACTTCTATGTGGGGAGAATGGACATGTCATAGCACTTCTCCCAGGTCAAAAGTCATGGCCTTATTATAGTTCATGGGATTGCATGTCTACTGATTGTGATTGTAGTATATTCTTCTACCGAATCAATTTCACCCTATTCTTTACTGTTCCTGTCTGTCCATCCATCCTTTTGTCTTGTCAAGTTCCAGGGAATGACGGGACACTGGCAAATTATTATGAAGTGGAGTGGGCTACTACTACGTAGGAAAGACACAAACACATGACCCTTGTCTCATCTTCCCAATAATAGGTTGATCACGAAATAGATTAACCATAAAATGGTTAAAAATAATTTCCTGTCCCATCATACATCCATGTTCACTCTTTGACCTGGTGGTAGAACATTTGGATTTTGGATATGATTAAGTTTCTACAGGTATTGGACTCGACTCAAGCCCGACTAACTTAATAACTTTATTAGAGCGGAAAGTACTGGAGAAGAAGGGATGGGATTGGTGAGATTAAAGTTCAAAGGAGGACAGGAGAGTGGATCAATTTATGTCTCTGATTTCCAATTAGGATGAGTAACTACATAGACCCAGATACTACGACGAATGTACGGGATTACAAATAAATTTTGTACTTTCTCGGACGACAATAGAAAGGTTTGTTGTGTCTCTGTTCTGTTTCCCTTTCCCCAAAAAAAATAATTGTTTATAACCAATTGTCCTAAATCCAACCCTCATGAACAACAATCACTCAATTCTTTTGACTTTTCATTTTAGACATCCCTTTCATTCCTTTCTTCCAGAGTGACGTCATGTGTAAGGAGAAAACTGATCGAGAAGGGTTCTTTCAAGTCATTCCTCCAATTCGTCAGATTTTGTTAAGACCATTAAGAAATTGATTTATCCAATATTTTATATAGAATTGTGTTGGTTTGGTGTATGTTCTATTGTGTTATTTGAGATTGGATATGTAGTTTATTTCTTGGGCTCGCCTTCGTTTAGTAGTTGGGCCGGAGTTTTAAGGAGTTGATTTTACTGGACTGTGCTGGTAAAGGCGTTTATGCTCAGACATTCTATCATTTTAGATGCATGTAATCGAAGGGGCTTTGGATGTCCATATAACTAACCCACTCAATGAATTTATAAAAAAATAGAGTTCTAACAATGCTGATATTCTATTTTATTCAAATTCTAATTTATGCCAAATTCTAATTTATGCCACTAATGCAAGAAGTATCTAAACCCCGATTATCCGAAAAATCTGGTTTTTATCTGTAGTGCTCAATTCCACAATTCAAAAATTTACTTTATAGAACTCTACTATCCTTGTATAGAACCTAAATAAATGACCTATTTTAGAACGAATATTATAACTTGAAATTATGATTCATAAATTTCATTGAAAACAAGTTTAATGTTTTTGTTATGTATCTCGGACTGTCATTTCTTATATTCCACAACCCAATGAACGGGAATCGCCATATGGTCGGTGTAATGAGTGAGACGTGTCTTGAAGTCAGTTGACGGTCATAATCATATCTTTCGTCCTCCATGCTGTTCTTTGGTTCTCCGGAATGTCCAATCCAGTCAAAACAAGTCTGAAGTCGGGAGAAAATTCACGCCCTTTGATACCAACAACCCAACCCTTCTTCATGATGACGATCATAATAATAATAATACAATATAAGACAGTTAAAATACAAAAACCACTGAGCCCCAGGATAAGTTCAAGTTTTCAGGAGACTTGGACACTTGATTGTCTCACCGATAGTAATAATTCAGGTTCAGGATATCTTAAGTAACAACTTTGGTATCAGCCTCAGAAAAATTTACACTCAAACAGTATTCGAGGTTTTTTACTTAAAATTGTACCGCGTAACTGTATCATGCTTAACTTATCTTGACCTCATACCGCAGTTTGAACTACATTGTTCAAAGTCCTCTTGAAAAACTTTGGAAGGTTAATTTAAACAAAAACCGTATCCAACGAACTCATTTAAACACCAAACAACCCATGTATTTTACTTAAGGGTCATTCTTTTAATTTATGGGCAAAAGCTGTCACGCCCCTGCCCGGCCTTCTCCCATTTTGAACCCCAAATGTCAAAACAAAATGGATTATTTCATCAAAGTAGTTCAAGCTTGTTTTGACAATCGTAAAATATCTCTGCGGGATGAAATGATGAGGACACACAGGAGGCTACCTTCATTTCCTATTCCAGACAAGTTTGTCTTCGTCATTGTTGGTTACAAAATTCTGTCATATTATGAATCTCCTCCTAGAGATTTTATAGGTTTGAACAAATATACATATTTCAAAAATTCTACAATAAACTTAAATCTGGAGACTGGTTCGTTTTTAGTATTATGTTGAGCCCAATGGTATTGTAAACCACATCTACGCTTTCCAGATTCCCGAAGGGATGTTCATCACAATACTAATATTTTGATGTGTGGTCCTTTACGTTTTAAAGTCAGTTTTGAGGGAATAGTTACATGCAAGCATATGGAGTTTGGATGAGCTCTTGAGCAGGGCTTTCTTTAGCCTCCTTGAAAATTGGGACACAACTCTTTAGTACCTTGAAAACTACCTTTCCTACTCATCTCATCATCATCAACAACATCAAAATTTATTATTATTTCAAAATAACAGCAGGCGGCTTTTATTTTTAAGGACCTCCACTCCACTCCATTTATTTGAGTCTTAATCAACTTCAAGTACCTCAAAGGAAATCCCTTCAGACAGATGCAATACTCATACTCCCTTTTAGATTTATGAGCTATTTTCTCAGACCCGGTGTGGGGCAGTGGCGGATAGTCCAGACCATTTCATTGAACAAATCGATATTGAATTTCCCGACATCTTTTTTTTTTGTTCTTAAAAACACTACAATATATTCTCAGGTAGTAAATGCACCTTTTCGTCTAGATTAAAATCAACAGGCGTTATTCGCTGAAAAAATTGATTCCTCAAACATTAAGAGTCCTTTCCTTCGCTTATGGAAACATGATTTGCGAGTTCAAGTACTGCTTATGCATATTTAATACCCACACATTTCTTATGAGATTGATACGAACAAAAAGAACAATTAGTCTCGTTTTTAACAAGTTCAGCACAATATCCATATCTTTTCCGCCCCTGGTAAAAACGTCCGTGAGATTTCCTATTGTAGACTTTCCTCCCTCAACTCTCAAAATGAACCAAGAAATTAGGTGCAATAATCATAAAGATGTTTGTGAACTTTTAAGACTACTGCTATGCTGGCATTAAATACATTAAGTGAAAACTGGAAGTGGTTCTTTGCTAAGTACATCTAATGGGTTCTAAATTTTCTTAAATTACTTGAATAAAAATGAAGACACAATTCTATTTTCTACGTTTCAGTTTATTAGACTCAAAACGGTGTTGATTTCAATTAAGTTTCCAAGCTAAAGGTAAGATTTTTCTTATAATTCGAGATTTCTTTTCCCAAAACGGCAATTTTCTTAAAACAATACTCAATTCCAAATCCAATTCCAAGTTGCCTCGAAGAGCTGTGCCGTCTCGTTAAGAACTCTCATAATTTAGACCCAACAGAAAACAGAACTGCCTGGAGTCCAGCCAGTAGCATGTGTGGCTATCCAAGTGATCAATTACGGGTTAGGCATTAAATATAAATAATAGGATTGCATGAGAGGTATTTAAGGAAATTACAGGTCACCTTATCAGAAGTGGAAAATAGAAGAGCCCCTGCTGCTGTTGCGTCCGGGTCTAGGCTCTAAAAGAATATTGGATGGATGGACGTGTTGACGGGGAAAATGGAGGAATTGAACCCTTGTTAGCTCACAAATAAACAAACATTGCAGAAGAAGAAGTCCAAAAATTCAAAATAGGACTCTGTTTATATTCTACATAGTATTTTCCAGTTGAGTCCAAGACCCACCTATTATGTAATGAAATATAATGGTATGGGCCCCTTTACCTTAAGTGGCTAAAGTTATTGTTATTCCTAAAGTAGTTCCAGAGTATTTAGACCCTCTCGTAGTGTTAAGAGCTCTTTGCCACCAACAAAGTTGGGGATTGCATGCATTTTTAGTTTTCAAATTCTCTCCAGTCACACGCGAGGGTGGGAGAAATAATAAGGGATTGCTGAAGGAAAGGAGTCTCTCCCATTTTAAGCGTCTTCTCTAATGAAATCAACCTCTTCAAAATTATAAGCAATGCTAAATGGTTGGGGTTCTTCTGGTTTATTTATTTAAGGGATCCCCCTGAAGTACTACATAAATGGTACCTTGAGGAAAGGATAAAATTAATGGGTTGAGTGTAATGGAGAGTCAGGTAATATTTGCAAGAGCCATTTATATTTACTTCACAGCAGTACCAGTTCCGGTCTTACTTATGTCTGTGAAAGTAAGATCTAGAAAGTGGATCCGAGAAAGTATAATAGAGCCGGTTTTCCATTTTCCAAAAAAAGGAAAGAACATCAAGGCTCGACCATATTTTTGTGAAAGGGTTCCTCCTGTCATTACTATTAGAAATTATGAGGGTTTTACGTGTCAGACGAAAATTTGGAAGAAAAGCGTCAGGTATCACTATGTATTTTCGTAAATTATGTCTCTTTTGTTGTTTATGTTTATGACCTTTAGCTCCTTTTGCCCCACCTTTGAAATTATTGGTGTTCAACTATGATCTTCCTGTTAAAACGCAATAGATGTTAAACCCCCTTTTAATTTTCATTGGATTTAGAGCCAGTTTGTGTGTTCTTTGTTTGAGGTTTCATGCGTTGTTATGCTCGTAAATAGTTCTAAACTGGCAATTTGGCGATATTCTGTTGGACCTTTGTTCAGATGTGTATTGGCGAAAGATTTGATTTTCCAATGGATAATTGATATGCCCAATGAGAAAAGCGTTGAAAAATTATATGACATTTATTATTGTGTACTTTAATGAGTGAGCCCTCAAAGCCCCGCCACAACTAAATACCGATAATTGTATATGACCGAGCTTGATGAGACGAGACCGATTACATATAAAGTTACAGGTGTTGCTTGCCTATTTTGTAAAAGTGGGCTTGGTATTTTAAAATACTGATATAAGCATCAGCACATTCAAGATATGAGTGAATATTCAAAAATGGCTGCTCGTTCCAGATCAACATTACGTGTACTGTATCCAGCAGAATGAACACACGAAAAACTACCTTACCTTGGCCTGAATCAATTAAATTGGAAGTCCCAGGCTCAAACATAACATAATTTCCAGCGGATTTGTACTTATTGAATCCCCAATAATTGTTTAGTTATTTTTGTGTTTTGTGCTCGAGAACAATTTGTTTTGTGAACGGAAACAAAACTTCAAACAATTGTAAAAGGAGTTACCCCTATAACATATATTCCCCACCCCATCCTGAAACGATTAAGATCAAATCAGAAAAATTCAAGGGTCCAGTCCAATTGCGGCGAACCGATTCATATCATCCACTTTCTTTGTAAAATAAATGTATAGTTTTGGGAACATGAGATGAGAAGAGATCATGTGAAGCGGATATGTCAAGTCAAAAGCCCCTGGTTAGATCCCATTATCATCATGAACATCATCACCAGTCCTTGTCTGTCCTTTGTCAACCCGCGACTACATTTGACATATTGGAGTGGCAGTGGCGATGTGGTGGGAAGTCATGGGTCATGAAAGATTGCTGAAGACAAACAAAAAACTCCTTCAGGAGTTCCCATCGTCCATCCCATTGTATACCATTTACGCTACTCACATCATATCACACACAATAATCCTGCGTCAGGAAGGAACCCTTTTCAAAGGGATCCATCCCACAATTAGCGTTTTATTTTAACTTTACTTTTTTTCAGAAAAATAAAATACAATTTTGTCTAAACTGAAAGAAACAAGCAAGGGAAAAATTCAGAGCAAACACGCAATTTAAACAATAGAGAAAATCCTTTTTTGTTCATCTTTCACAATAATTGTCCAAGTACATTGAATTATGTGGACGTGGACATGCCTAATTTCCAGCTTTGCTTTTATAAACCTCGAGGATGTTAAACTCCACGCTCTTTTTGTTAGTATTTCAATTATTTGAACCCTTTTTTAAAAGAGAGTGACATGAGTTAGTGTGGGATGTTTGTGTGGTTTGTTCTGTACTTGTCCTTGTTAATGTTTAGTTGACAGATACCAATTACCAGGAGGTAAGTAATGTCTGTCCTACTCATTCAGTTCAAAAAGACAAAAGGAGAGGACGACAGGACTGATTATTATTTTAAGAAGGAAGAGGGTCCTTATCCTTGCTTCCTTACTTCATTGCATTTTTTCGGCACCCTTTGTTTTTCAAAGATCCTATCATTTTATTTTCAGCTTTTTTGGAAGCTCTCGACTTATTTAGCTTTGCCTTCTCACATCCCTCCTGAGGTTCTTTGTTTAAAACAATTAATCCCTGTTATGTTTCAATTTAATGTAAATTAAATAAATTAAGGAGTAGTAATGATACATTTTGCCAAGTGAGATTATTGTTGTTGGAACTGGGCGGAAGTTTTATTAATTTCAAGAAATTCTGTTGAATGTAAACCTATAGGTAGGAAATGAACTAGGAATTGGCAGATTTTGAGACTAAAATTCTGAAAACACTTTATTGAGCTGCTTGCATTTTTTATAATTATGATTCCAGAACAAGTGGTTAATGGATTTGAGATATTCTAGGTCAAAAATTTGTATACTATCAGAACGTGGGGAGGTGTAGTTATTTTCTATAATGAATTTTAATTCTGTTGAGACAAAGTCCACCAATAAGTAATAATTTTGTAAGATCCACAATGACAAGTTAGTTAAACCCCAATAGGCATCGGCTCACATCCTGGAGAAAGGTCTAGAGGTCACGAGCCCAAATCCTGGGGAACGAGATCCGCCATCTCTGCCCAGAATTTGGTCGTGTGTATGTGTGTGGGATGATGTTATAAAAATTGGGAAAAGTGAGTATGCTTTAATTAATTGGAATCGGAGGAACTTCTATTCCAGAAGTACTTAAAACTAAGTTTATTTAAAGGACTGAAATTTCAAGATATAAACAATGGTCAGATTCTGAAAGAATATATAAGTAGGACAATTTCGGACTGTCTAGAATTGGGGCCCATTCATAGCTTATATATGTTAAGATAACAAAATGAACTTGAACTTGTTTTGAAAGAAAATGGATCAAAGACTTGTTATGATTAAAGACCCCTTTAATAGATAGATAAATCACTACACGAAGACTACTGATGAACTCGAGATTGTATCCAAGATCAGGGTCACATTCTCATATTCCCCCTCAAGCTCGAGTTTCGACATGTTGTTGGCTTTGAATACCCCCTTCAGGACCCATTGGCAGAGCTGTGACCTCAAAACGAACTAAGCGGGTCCTTCGGGAAAACACAAAAAATGAAATGATTAAAATTACAATCATCATTACAATTCCAATGATTAGCAAATAATTTAGAAGAGAGTTATCCGAAGTGGCATGGTATGGCCTCGGGCTGTGGTTCTTTGAAGGTAGGATCCATATCCAAATCATTGAAGTCAAGTTTGGGCTGGAGGTTGCAGTTCACTTTGAGAGAGAACAAAGGGTCGTTTACTTGAGTGTGGTCAACATGAATCAGCTTTCCATTGAAGAGATGATCATTGATGGCAAATGTGGTGGTAATTGGGAAGGTAAAAGTATGATCAGGGCAGGGATGAGTTTTGCCACCCATCGTGAGGTTACTTCCTAGGCAGTATATGTAGTATTGTCCATGAAAGGGCTTGATTTGGATGTAGTCGTAGGGATCGTCAAGGTGTCGTGGCCTGCATTTCTCTAGGATGAAATGCTTGGTCCCCGTAGTCAAAGAGGAGCTTGGCCGGCATCCATCAGATGGGGCCAAATTTAATATCATGTCGTACCTGGGAATCTGCATTCAAAAAATAGATGCAGTCATCAGTTTTGGACACAATGGCATACGTGGGAACGTATTTAATGTTGCGCGTCAATTCAATTCAATCATTTTTTATTAAAATGTGACAATCGCATATAACATGACATTCACGTTGATCTCAATACAAGGTCACATTCGAAGGTATAAATTCAAAAAAAATACGAGAAGCATTAGGTAATGTTGGAGTAATGCTGGGAGAGAGAGTCTTATTTTCTTTTTGACTCATCAAGAGAAATGGGTCTGCCTGGACCAATTGTAGGGATGAGATCACTACTGGGCTTGTGAACTCCATCATCAACCGGGTCTTGTCGTAAGAGAGTCGACAACTGTTTGGTATGGCGTAGGTGAGAGGACAGTCGTCTCCACAAGGTAGGGAAATGTTGAGGAAGTCCATCAAGGAGGGGTTGACTTTGTTCAACTTCCATTGACGGTTGGATTCTTTTAGAATTTGATTTCCCAAAAGAAGTCGGCCAGTGACGTAAGAGACTGCATAATTTGTACCAATTGTGCCTTCTTTGAAAGATCCATACTCCTGTATGTGGGACTTAAGGATCTTTCCCATGAATCGGGCTTCCTGTCGGATCTGGTCAATTGCAATTCTATTTATATCAACTCTACCAGCCAGTCCTTCCAGACGTTCCTCCTGTTGTTGGACCACGTTTTCTACTGTTGACACCCGACTTGAGGCTTTTGTGGAGACCACAAGGGCTGCAGTCCCCAGTCCCACTGAAACCAATGCTGTGGCTGCAATGGATGCAATCAATATGGAGGTGGTGATTATAAATCTTTTAACCCGGTGATGAATCACATCCGTAAACTCTCCAGTCGGGCACATTTTGGAAAGTTCATCAAGGAAAAGGGATTCGTATATAGAGTCACACCTTTCTCGGGCCTTTGTCAGAAGATCAGGGTGAACAGTTTCTTTAGTTAAGATTTCACACGGTGAGGTGAATTTAATCATCAAATTCACCTTGTTGTGTCCACTTGTGACTGGAACTTCACTGGGTCTCCACAAAACATGTTGACCATTGTTGTTGGGAATAGCTGGAATCGCAGGGAGAGCCAAACACATCAAGGAAAGTATCATCAGGGCATATTGAGACAATGGGATCTTTCCATTTCCAAAGCTTCTGGGTTGATGGGCCTGAGGAGGAGGTTGAAGTCCTAGCAGGGCCGTCATCTCGTTGTGTTTGGTCTTCAAAAGGGGTTTTGTAAAAATATCAGCTCTTTGTTGTTGAGTCGGGATGTACTTTAATGATAACACTTTATCTTGAACAAGATCTCGGGTAAAATGATATCTTACGTCGATGTGCTTGGTTCGACTGTGAAATTCGAGGTTCTCGGCCAGTTTGATGGCACTTTGATTATCCTCAAATATAATTGTGGGTGAACTCTGTTCAATTCCTAACTCTCCGAGGAATCTCCTGAGCCAAACTGTCTCCCTGGCTGCGGATGCCAAGG